>JAVHZT010000112.1:0-288299 GCA_035079005.1 Fraxinus americana | reverse complement strand
GAGAATATGCTAATATGTAATTCATCATATTACTCCAGTTTTTTTTTGTGTCATTCATCATATTACTGCAATTTTTTTCCGTTTTGTTGAGTTATTCTTAGTTTTACGCATTTCTAGTAGTAGTATAGAATTTTGTGTGCTTGTGTGGGTTTAATGGCCTTGCCGAAAATGATGTGAATATTGGATTCGGGATAACTATGGATAGTGGAAATTGTGCATGTTGAATTGATCGATACTTATCTATGTGGAAACTTGACATTTTTGCGCACAATACTTGTGTTGGGCATGCTAAGCTAATGATGGGGTATATGAATCATAGTAGATTTGAACATGATATGTCAACCCCGAAAACCTCTACTATACTTATCGATAAACCATCACTTTAAGAGTTTGGAGATGATTTAGTTTTTACAGGGGGACATTGAGATGAGTAGAAATTCCATGTGTGAAAGTATATTGTGTGGATTGGATTAGACCAATGAGACGAAAACGAGGTAAAAGTTTTTAAGTTAGATGTTAGTTCTAGAAACTGGATGTCTAAAAGAAAAGGAGCATTACACTAAGTATTGAATAAATGAAGACATCTGTTCGAGCCTGTATAACTCGAGTGATTAAGCCTGCAAGGGTTTAAAACCTGGCACCCTATGTCATCTGACTTGGGAGTCATCGGCCTAAAACTCGTTACAGGGGTTATATAGAAAGTAAATGAAAGATGTTATAAAAAAAGAAAAGAAAAAAATAAGGGAACTATCCATTGAGGAATAATATACATGCTTTTATGTATAAAATGCAATCGATTAGTGTCATCCGGTTGATAGAATCATATCTCTGAGGTGAAGTAAGTAACTTAGTTTACTCTTAACTGTTGAAACAATCAAAGAAATGGGAGAATCCTTGCTTGTTGATGTGTGAACTTGTGATTGCGAGATCTATCCAAACTAAAAGAGGGTATGGACTTAAGTAAAAAAAAAAAAAACTCTATTCTAGAACACATCCCAGGATATTTGAGCGAGAAGAATAAGTTTGGGGGGTGTGTATCTCTCGTGCGAAGAAAGAAAATATTTGACTACTGTAGGTCGGGATTTGCACCCATCATCAGTGTGGTGTGTTTTGCATGAGTATGGACACACACATACACATCAAGTTCTACATATGATAGGTGGATGTTGGTTTAATTTTGCACTTTTGAAACTGTTAATGATGTTGATTACTGAAGTCTAATCTCAAGATTCGACAGGTTGTTAAACAATATTTTGTGTAGAGTTAAGTCACCATCTTGTTTGGAGACAAACAATAGTTCAAGTTTGGAAGATTTTATAAGTGTGTTTTGTGCACTTCTTTATGCCACAAAACATGGACTATTGTCGATAGATATGTTGAAATATGGCTTGATTCGATATAATTTGCGTTTGTAGGACTACATTGATGGATGTAATGAAAAATGTGCGAAAATAGGCGAAAAAGAACCAAAATGGAAGAAAATCAAAGTTCAGGGACTAAGATGCAAATGATCAAAAGATGATCCAGAATAGGATTTGAAGATGTGAAGATATTGAGGATCAATTGAGCTTTGGAATTACACATTGGAACAAGAAGATGTGGAAAAAGAGGCCAAATTTTGATTTAACAAAACCTGGGACCAAAATACAAAAAATGGAAAATAGCTTCTTCCATGTGATCACATGGTAGAAACACCATGTGATCATATGGTAGAAACACCATGTAAACACCCAGGCATTTACAAGGAATGAATTGGATGAAATTGATTGTTCCATGCGATCACATGGAATATAACCATGTGATCACATGATTCATTTCTGGTACCGAATTTTCTGTTTCCTTATTGGAATAGATCTCTTATGGAAAGGTATCTTGACACCCTATTTAAGTCTAAACTTGTCCAAAAGTTAGGGTTATGCATTCCTAGGGAGAAAAAGACGATTAAAGAGCAAGGAGAATAGCTAGAACTAGGGTTTCACTTCAAGATTCAAAATTCAAGATTTAACTTCTAGTTCTTTGGTGATGTCTTCTATTTATTACTTTTATTGTTCTTTTATTTTCTCCATGATAGGCTAGGTTTCTTTATGTACTGGGTGAACGATGAACCTTGCATTGTGATATTTTAAATTTTATTTTGCAATTTGACATTTAAATACGTTTGATAGATGTTGAATGATTTATATACACGTTTTGCCTCCATGATTATAGTGCACGATAATTGTGTGAGTTTAAGTGGTTTATTTTATGCATTCGAAAGAAGGGAAATAAACTCAACAAGGTATAAATTATCGTTTTGTTCATAGATTATAGAAATATACCGATATGCATGACGTGAATTTTTAAGTGTTTACAAAACTTCATACATTTTTGTATATTGCATTTGTCATAGAAATATAGTCAAATGGTATGTTAGGATAGGTTCAACTCGAAAGAGATTGTTGGATAAGTTAGAAATATTGATTCTTCAACTAATTCGCCGTGTTGTCAATTTGTGAAATAGGGGTTAAGGATGAACTTTGTTTGGGGATTCGGGATCCTAGTACGTTTTTCATACATCATTTCTTCAACTTTTGCATTCAACCTTTATTTTGCATTTAGTTCCGCAATTTTAGTTTACTTTGCATGTTAGTCGTAATTTCAACATAAAATCACAAAAAATATTTATCTTGAGTTTAATAGATTCGGTTAAGGTCGACATAATAAAAATCATTTTAAATCAATTCTCGTGGGAATGATACTCGAAATTCTTGAATTTCCACTTTATTACCTGTGAATGATCAGTACACTTGCGGTGATTTTTATTCGAAACATATTTTCGTGAACATTTTGTTTATTGATTCATGTGTGTGGGTTTGATAATTTTTCCAACCATGATTTTAAATTTTGGACTATGTATGAACTGCGAATGATGAAAATAGTGCATTATTAGATTAATCAATACATGTTTGTGTGAGACTTGACATAATTCACGCACGACACTCATGTTTACATATTGAGTTGATGATTGGTTCATTAGTTAGAAATAGTTTAACATAGGAAAAACCCGAATAACCCCCTTCTATACTAAATCATGACCAATTTTTAGAATAGTTTGGAGGTGGTTGAACTGTTGCAATGGAACATTGAGATGAGTAGAGATTCCGTGTATGATATTATTTTGTATGGATTATCTTAGATCAATGAGATGAAGACAAAGTGAAATTTTTAAATTAGAGATTAGTTTTAGAAACTAAGTGTCTAAAAGAAAAGGGGTATTGCACTAATCATTGAATAAATAAAGACATCTGTTGGAGCCTATATAACTCGAGTGATTAAGCCTGCAAGGGTTTAAAACGTGGTACCCTATGGTCTTCTGATTTGGGAGTTATCGACTTAAAACTCACTACATGGGTTATATAGAAAGCAAATGGAAGATTTCATATATATGAAAAAAAAAGAAAAAAAAAAAGGAAGGAAAAAAAAAAATCTATCCATTGATGAACAATATACATACTTCTATTTATGAAATGCATTGATTAGGTCCAGACATCCGGTTGATGGAACTATATCTCTAGTACGAGACAAGTAACTCAATTTAATCTCAAAGGTCGAAGTAAAAAAAAAAAAGGAAAGTCTCTACTTGTTGAAGTATGAACTTGTGATAATACGATACATCCAAACTAAGAGAGGGTAAGCAGTAGATATAAATGAGTTCAACTTTAGAACACACCCCGGGATAATTAAGCGAAAAAAATAAGTTTGGGGGATGTGTACCTTTCGAGCAAAGTAAGAAAATATTTGACTACTCTGGGTTGGGTGTTGAGCTAATCATGATCTTAATATGTTGACATGGGTTTTCACACACAAACATGTCAAGTTATGCATATAACATGTTGAGATTGATTTGATTATGCACTATTGTAGTTGTTCATTTTGTTTTTTTACTAAGTACCAACCTTGAGATATGGCAAATTGTTAAACCATGTGTTTCTTGGAAGTAAGTTATAAACTAGTTTGAGGACAAACAATGACTCAAGTTTGGGGGAGTTGATAATGGCATTTTTATACGTTTATTTCGGTTCACAACCATGAATAATTGTTGATAAATGTTTGGAATAGAGCTTAATTTGTGTAATTTGTGTTTGTAGGACAATAATGAAGATTGTGGTGGAAACTTGAGGAAAAATGGAGAAAATGGGCTAAAAAGGAGGAAAATGAAAATTTAGGGACCAAAATGTAAATAACCAAAAGATGACCCGAGGCCAATTCAAGAGCGGACACGAGTTTAATCAAAAATTGAGGAAGGCATCGGATGATTTGAGGAAAAGAATGAACAAAAGAGGTCAAGATAAGAAAAAAAATGAAGATGGAGGACCAAAATGAAGATTTTGAAAGATAATTATATCATACACCTGCATGGTGTAATTAACCATGCAGCCGGAAGCATGGTTTCAGGAAAAAAGAAAGTGGAAAAATATTTATTCCATGCGGCTGCATGAAAATTAACCATGCGGCCGCAAGAAAGGTTTCCGGCGTGAAAATTCTAGTTTTCTTATTTCGTTCCAACTCTTATGGAAACTAATTTTTTGACAACTATATAAACTCTTAAGCCATCCTCAAACCCGAGGCAGACCTGGGAGGAGATTTTTGAAGGTTTTCAGAGAGAAAAAGATGCACAAACAAGAAGAATAACATCACGACACAAAGATTCAATTCAAGATTATTTGGGGTGATGTCGTTCTTTATCTATTTTTCTGATTTTCTTCTTTTCTCCATGTTAGGCTAGACTTATATGTGTTAGGTGAACGATGAACCTTGTGATGTGATATTTTAATTCCTAATTTTACTTTGTTGACATTAAAACGTGTTTTGAATTATTGAATGATTTATATACATCGTTTTTTCTCTACAATTATATGCGCAATAGTTGTATGAGTGTGGTAGCTTTTTTTATGCATTCGAAAGAAGAAAAATAAGCTCGACAAGGTATAAATCATCGTAGGGTCCGATAGATGATAGAAATATACCGCTATACTCTATGTGAATCTCTAAGTGTTTACAAAACGTCATACATTCTTATATATTGTATTTGTCATAGAAATATAGTCAAATGGTATGCAAGAATAAGTTTAATTCTACTCGAGAGAGATTATTGAATATGTTAGAAATATTAATTCTTCATCAATTCAAACATGTTGTCAATTTTGTAGAATTAGAATTAAAATGGATCATTGCATGGGGATTCGCGAATCTAGTGCATGTCTTTTCTATGAGTTGCCTCAATTTGCATTCAATCACATAATTTGCATTTAGTTCAATTAATTCATCAACTATTGCTATCATTTAGTTTAGCTACAATTTGTTACCAAAATCAATCATATTTCACGTTTCGGCTAAGGTCAGAATAGGTAAATTCGAACTAGTAAATTTCTGTGGGAACGATACTTGAACTCTAAAATCCATTTTATTACTTGAACGATCCGTACACTTGTGGTAGTTTTTTATTCGAAACATATTTTCGATGAAAAATACACATAACCAAATATTCAAAGGATAAAACGTCACACCACTTTTATTCTCTCCAATAAAGACGACGTCTATCAAATTATCAATATATTTCTTATCCATTACACTTTCTTTTTTTATTTGTTTGCTTAATTCGACCTCTGAAGCATTTAGCTAAAATATTTTCTCTTATTTTTAGCTTGACCATGTAATCCAACCTATGCAACTGTAGATTACCTATCGAAATGAAGTCTTTGTGGACAAATTTGACCTAGACATTTGCAATTTTTTCAATGTGAATAGAATGCTCTGTTTAAATATATGAAGACAATACGATCAGAAGTTTCTTTTCTTTTTAAGGAAAATAGCTGGTTACCTATTTTATTTAGTGCAACCAAAATGCAAGAAATCGAATCAAATAATTCCCATATTGTTGTGGTCCATTCTCAAGTCAGAGGTGGAGAAGACAAATCTTTATGCAAAAACGAGTTTATTGAACAAGATAATTTGAGCGTTTACATGTGGATGTGGACTTTCAAACAATCCTCGTGTCGTATTCTAGCTAATTTCGTCTCCGATATTGTCATGTTGTGTTCTAAGTATTTCATCCATGATATTGTTAAGAAAAATATTTATCTTTTAGATCCCTTGCACAATGGATGTCTAGACAATGAGCTTCACTACATTTACTTCAAATATTGAAAATTTCTAAAACCTCGATAGTCTTTACTTATAAAGGTTACAAATCTCTTAATCCCAACATTATTTTCATTTTTTCTTGTTTATTTTACTATTAGAGTCCGTTTGATTGTAAGAGTGAAATTTGGGTGGAAAGAAAATGAATTATAGGGAATTGAATTGCCTAAAATTGTTTTCCTGAAAATTGTCAATTAATTGTGTTTGATTAGTATTGTTACGGGCCTGTGTCAGACCCACCACCTCACCCGCCACGTGTCAACACCCGTGGCCCGAGCCACGTGCCGGACGAGGTGCTTGATCCAAAAACTAAACTGATTGTACATGCCGAGGTGATTGCACTAAGGACGAACTGAAAACGCGTCAGCGAACGAACCAGACTCATCCACAAGTACACAGTGGATGCAAAGGCCCGCACTCCGCTTCCACAACGCTGCAACGCTTCACCTGTCACACCTCGCCTCTACGAAGATCTTTTGTACAGATCTTCCCAAAGTCAAATCTCTGACTGATGGGACGTGCGACGTGTTCTCAAATCCACAAACTGGCATGCCCATGGCTGGAACATTCAATGCCAACGCTACCGACCTATGGATGGACAGAGTGACACCTAGGATGTGACGAGCCTCGAGGATCTGACAACACGTGTCCTCTCATCCAATGGCTCTCCTCTTCCCATACTTAGTATAAATACCCCCTTTCCATAATGAAGAAAGGTTCCCATTCGAATCCTGGTATTCTAGTCTTTTTAACTCTAAAAGACTTTCAATATATTTATACACACTTGATCAACCACTTCCCGGCGAGTGTTCCACCGTCGGCGAACCATTTTCCGGTTGAATATAAAACTGACTTGACCGTCAGAGTGCTTGCGGCCGCTCCCACCCCCTCCGGGAGAGGCCACGAGTGACTAACGGCGTGCTACGTGTGCAGGAAGAGCTGACTTGAAGACCTATCCTGTTGGCCACGTGTCCGAGCCATTTTTCGAGGTAAACCTATTGGCGCCGTCTGTGGGAAACTAACTAAACAACCATTTCTACCACAAAAAATTGTAAAAACGCCCGGTTGGCATTTCCCCCCTTGAAAAAGGGGTCGATTCTTGAGAAAGAGTCTTTCAAAGCCGCATCGGACCATGAGTTCCAGCGAAGGTGATAATGCGAGGGCAAGGGATGTCTCTGAAGAAGAGATCATCCGAGCCAACGTTACGCAACAGCGGCCCCATCATCGCTACCGTAGAAATAGAACGGCAGCGCGTTTGGCGGCCGAAGTGGCCCAGATGGCCACTAACATGAGGACCATCACGGCTCAGAATGCAGCCATGCAAGAACTACTCATGCAAGTGCAAAACCAAGGCGGTTTTCAAGCCCCGCATCACCCGCAGCAATCAGGACGTAGACAGGCCGAGGCGGAATCCAGCAGGAGAACCCATGTGAGCCCCCAAGGAGAGGCCCCCGTGGAAAGGGATGTGGGAATGGACACTTCGAATTACACCGCCGCTCCTGGCGGTGGACTTCATGCGGAGAGAGTTTCCTAATATGAGCGGCCTCGAGAGGTGCATTAGTGTTTTCGATCGGATCGGACGGGCACCTAGAAATAGGAATCAACCCCCGCCGCAAACCACCCACCAGCGGGGACACAAACAAAGCCAAGAAGTCCAAGCCCCTCCGCCTAGAAATAGGCGGGAGAGGCGAAGCCAAATGGATTGGGGTAACAGGGCTGAAACGGCTCAGGTTCCACCTCGGCAGCAGGCAGATGGCAATGACTCCGACGAACCCTGTAGGTCGTATGAGCTCGATGATGATGATGACAATCTGCCCTTCTCCAGGGAGCTTCGCACATTTCCGATGCCTCACAACTTTGTTCCTCCTAAGATCCCAAAGTACGAAGGGAAGGGCGACCCGGAAAAACACCTTAACAAATACAAAACACAGATGAGCCTCAGGGGAGCCTCGCCAGCTCTGAAATGCAGGGCCTTCCACCTGACCCTTGGCGGTTCTGCCGAGGTATGGTATAGTAGGTTGGCACCACTCAAAGATACGGAGTTGGCCGGATCCGAAAAAGGCATTCTTGAACCAATACCTCTCTAGAAAAGAGGGAGAGGCGCCTATTCAACGTTTGCAAGATATGAGGCAAGCAGCAGGGAAACCCTTAAAAACTACCTTGCTCGCTTTCTTGACGAGATAACCTCTGCATGAGCAGTGTCACGGACAAGGAAGCACTTTCACTTCTGAAAGGAGGACTGAACATGAACACCTTGTTCTGGAGGGATGTCCGAAGCAAGAACCCTTCGACATATGATGAGTTGGTGGAAATGATGAAAATTGAGATCGTCAACGAGGAGATGATCGATCACAGGAACAGAGCCGCCCAAGGGCTTCCACCACCTCAGAGGCAGATAGGCAGGGGGCACACCTCCCAAATAGTGAGCCAGCAATGGACTCAAGCTGGACACACAGTGGCTCCCACTTCGGGACAAGCATTAGTCACTGCCACACTCAATGCGATCCCCACCATGGCTTACGAAAATCTTTGGGCCAGCGCGAGCAACCCCGCTTAAATACGGGACGACCCTCCACCTCTAGAAATAGGGGAAGGGGAGGAAGGCCTAGAGATAGGCCCCCGTAAACGCGACCTTATTGCACCATTCATCGCCATTATGGTCATGACACTGTGGATTGTGCGAGCCTAGGAAGACTCGCAAGCAACCCTCGTAACAACAGGGAACACAACTATGAAGGCGATGATCCAAGGCGCAGCCCCTAAGGAGGGGCGAGACGAGGCGTAAGACTCCCCAAGTCGTAGAAACGATGACAGGGAAAGGCCCCGGAGCGGGCAACGCCCCAGGAGAGATTCGGCCCCCTCAAACGAGCAACAACCAATCCGTGAGATAGACACCATTATTGGAGGACCTCACGTAGGAGGCGAATCAAAAAATGCTCAGAGGAACTATACCAGGGAGGCGAAAACCCCACCTATGGTCAGCTACTTGGTGAACCAATCACGAGGTGGAAGGGTTGCTGAACCCATAACATTCACTCAAGAAGACGCTGCAGGGGTACACTTCCCACACTGCGATGCCCTAGTAGTCAGAGCCGTGGTGGCTCGCAACGGGCTGAAACGCATGCTGGTAGATAATGGCAGCTCAGTCAACATCCTGTTTGGCACAACTTTTGATAAAATGGCAGTGGATCACGAGCTAACACCTATGAGCTCGCCTCTCTACGGGTTCACTGGGGACAGCATTACTCCCAGAGGAAAAATCACCCTTGCTGTCGAAATGGGAACCTCACCCCAGGTAGCGCATCACTTCATGGAGTTCTTAGTGGTCGACCGCCGATCCGCCTACCATGGCGTCCTGGGGAGGCCTGCCCTAAAGGAACTATGGGCAGTCACATCCATCCATCACCTCTGCATGAAGTTCCCAACCGAACGAGGGATCGCAACCGTTCGAGGCGACCAGATGGGATCCAGGGAGTGCTATCTTAACTCCCTTAGGAAGGCAGAGCCTCGAGTCAACATGGTGCTGGATACTGAAATGGCGGAGGCCCCTGAACAACCTCCGACCCAAGATATAATCATGGCAGAGGCCAGATTCGAAATGACTCCGGAGGAGCCGGACCACTAGAGACGGTTGAGTCGGAATCGCAAGCTGCCCCAATGGAGGAACTAGAAACGTTCCCAGTAGATCCCCAAGACACTACCAAGGTCCTGCAGGTCGGAAAGGAATTAAATAAGGAAATAAAGGAGGAGCTGAAAAGCTTCCTTCGACAAAATTCCGATGTTTTCGCATGGAAGCATGAGGACATGATTGGTATAGATCCCAAGGTTAGCTGCCATCGCTTGCGGGTCGATCCGAGCTGTCCTCCGCATAGACAAAAGAGGAGGGCGTTGAACGCCGAAAGGTATGAGGCCCTGAAAGAGGAGGTGGAGAGACTCATCAACAACGGTTTCGTTCGTGAAGCAAACTATCCGAAGTGGATTTCGAACCCTGTGCTTGTGAAGAAGCACAACGGTAAATGGAGGGTCTGCATTGACTTCTCAAACCTCAATCAGGCCTGCCCAAAGGACAGCTTCCCACTCCCACGGATCGACCAACTTGTAGACTCAACTGCTGGGCACGAACTGTTGAGCTTTATGGACGCCTATTCGGGTTACAATCAGATACCGATGTTCCCGGGCGACGAAGAAAGCACCTCCTTCATCACCGATAGGGGGCTTTACTGTTACAAGGTGATGCCCTTTGGCCTGAAAAACGCTGGGGCAACCTACCAGAGGTTAGTCAACAAAATGTTCGCCGGTCAGCTCGGCAAAACGATGGAGGTTGATAAGTGTGTTTTTACATACTTATTTTACTGTCAAAATATGAGCAATTGTTGATTAAAATGTTGGAATATAGCTTAATTCTATGCAATTTATGTTTTGCAGGACAAAGTGATGAATGTAGCGAATTGAGGTGAACCAAGCGAAAAAGAACCAAAATGGAAGAAAGTGAAAGTTCAGGGACTAAAGTGCAAATACTCTAAACCTATTTCTACCTTTGTGATGAAGATTCAAGAGTTTTAGAGGTCAATTGAATGAAACAAGGAGTCAAAGGGGTGAAAGATAGCCAAAACATTATCAAATATCAACTTCAAGCTGAAAAGTTTTGCACCGGTTTTCAGCCGCATATTGAGACCAGTTTTTGACATAGTAGACGATCGAATTTGAAGATGGAATCTGAAGCAAAGTTGTAGCCCTTTGAGTTATCTTTCCAACTCATCTTGAATCACCTTGATCGAACATCGGTAGAGAAAGTTATGACCCAAATACTAAAATCTATCCGGCAGAAAAACATTATAACCATGCGGCCGCATGGTTATAAAACCCATGCAGCCGCATGGGCACTTACCGAGACTTCAAGGGCATCAATTTTTTGTTCCATGCAGCCGCATGGGTTTGTACCTTGCGGCCGCATGGGGTTAAATTTGGACGAAATTTCTGGTTTCCTTCTACGACTCAAACTCCTTTGGTAACATATCTTGCACGACTTTTCAACCCTAAATACATCCCAAAACACCCTGTAACGCCTCCGAACCAGTCATTCTTCATTCTACACCATTCTTTTATTGATTTTGGCTCAAGAAACCTATGACGAACTAAACTAAAGGTGAAGCAAGGGAGGAACTCAATTGGATTCGGGGATTTCAACATCATTTATTCATGCTCTTTGGTATTTATTTTGCTAAACATTTCTAGATCTAGATTTTCATATTTATGAATTAATTTTGAAATTGATTTAACATGTATTAAGTTTTTCATAGAATCAATCTTGTTTTTTCTATCGAACAATTGAACTATGTGTTGAATCTTTATTTCATTAAATCTATTGGTGTGATTATTTACTTTCTTATGCTACATGTATATGAACGATTTATAATCTGATTTCAATAGATGATTGTGATAATTGTTAAGGAGATCTAGAATTTAGGATGTGTATTTCATTGTTTAAATAATTCTAGGGTTTATATTTTTCCGTATTTTGAATTAGATTTGAGTTAGATTTAACATTTATTCAGATTTTCATGGATTTAATCATGTTTCTTCCATTGAATAATTAAAATACTTGTTCAAGTTTGATTTTCAAATCATTTATTGGTGTGATTTAATTACTGCTATATGTTAGAGATATATAGTCGCTCTTTAAGTCTGATTTCAATAAATTGATGTATGATTATGTTTTGGGAAACATAAATTCTAGGATTACATGTGCAATTAAATTGATTTGTATAGTTTAAATCATCCGATTAGAAAGTTAGGACAAAAACTTCTAATTGAGTAGAGAATGCATGAATTGTTAATGTTGATTGATCCAATCTAATTGAGGGAACCCTGAAACTTCACTATTTTACATATTATATTAAATTTCATCATTATTTCCGGTGACATTTACATTTGAATGCAATAAACAAATTCCCTTCATCAAATTCACGAGAACCCAAAGTTATTGAACCCCTTGAATCACTTTTCCATCTCCCTGTGGATACGACACCCCAAAGCTATACTACAACACCGCGTAACACTTTGGGCGTAATCAAATTTTGGCGCCGTTGCCGGGGAGACGGTACAACAAATTGAGGGATTCGATTGCAAAAGGGTGACTTCGTTCCTTTTTCAATCTTTCATTTCAATTGATTATTTTCTTTAGTATTTGGCATTTTAATTTTGTTTTACTCGTGTTTTATGAGCAGGTATCGAGACGAGCGAGGAAGATTTGTGGAAACACCTCTCATAGAGTTTGAATATCTGTTTAATCCTATTTTTGATTCTGCATCTATTGACACGAACACCACATCACATAATACAATGTCTGACAGTGAGCATGATGCACCTTTTAGGACTTTACATGATTATCTTCATCCCACACGCACATCTATACCGTCATGCATTATTTTTCCACCTAATATACCACGTATGGACCTTAAACCGGGAATGATTCAACTTCTTCCCACTTTTCATGGACTAGAAAATGAGAATCCATATGTGCATATTAGGGAATTCGAGGAGGTTGTAGCTACCTTCCACAATCAACATGGTACACTGGATGCAATTAGGCTCAAATTCTTTCCATTTTCCCTTAAGGAAAAGGCTAAGAGCTGGTTGTATTCATTGAGACCACGTTCGATTGGGACTTGGGCTGAAATGACTCAAGCATTCTTTGGCAAATACTTTCCCCACCACAAAACTACTGCTTTGAAAAAACAGATATCCAAAAGGAGAGTGAAACTTTATATCAAACGTGGGAAAGGTACAAAGAATTGCAAGCTCTCTGTCCGCACCATGGTTATGAAAGTTGGCGCATTGTGAGTTATTTTTATGAGGGGTTGTTACCTAGAGAGCGTCAGTTTGTTGAGATGATGTGTAATGGTGATTTCCTACAAAAAGATCCAGATGAGGCTATAAGATATTTAGATGACTTAGCTGAGAAAGCCCACACGTGGACTGGCCCTAGTGCCACTGATAGCACCAATAGGTCACGAGCCGTAGGAAATCCTTCTAGTGCAGGCATCTATCATCTTAGGGAAGAAGACAACCTTAGAGCTAAGGTAGAAACTCTCACTAGAGAACTAGAAGCCCTATCTACTAAGGAATCAAAAACCACTCGGTCTGTTTCCCGTGCTGAGACCTTAGAGCCTTGTTTTGTGTGTGGAGGAAGTAACCACCCTGCGCAAGAGTGTGCCACTTATGCTGAGATGAGGGGGCTTTATGAGGAACACTGTAATGCTTTAGGCATATATCAAAAGCCCTACACTCCCTACTCCGAGACCTATAACCCAGGGTGGCGGAATCACCCCAATTTTAGTTGGAAATCTGAAAACCAACAATCCACCCAACAAAATCGAGCTTACAATGCACCTCCACATCAAATCACGACCTCTAGGATTTCCTTAGAAGACGCCTTACATGTATTTATCGAGGCACAGGGTAAAACTAACCAAAAGTTTGAGACTATGATTGGCCAGATAGTTGAGGAAAACAAGGAGATAAAGAGTCATATGTCTAAATTAACCAATGCCTTGGCTGTGGGGGAACGTGGGAAATTTCCAGCTCAAGCTCAACCAAATCCTAAGGGACAACACATGGCACAAACCTCAGGCTTAAAAGTGAACAATCTTAGGGAGGTAAATTCTATAACCACTCGTTCAGGGAAAGTTGTAGAACCAATCATTAAGCCTAAGGAAGAGAAAAAAAATGAGAAAGACTCTAGTAATCCTGAAGAGAGTAAGCCTAGTGATAAGATAGTGGAAAACCTAACTAGAGCACCCTTCCCTCAAGCTCTTAAGTCTACTTCGAAATCTACTAGCCATTATAGTGAAATCTTAGAGCATCTAAAGCAGGTGAAAATCAATCTACCACTCTTACATGTCATTTCACAAGTTCTTACCTATGCTAAAGTCCTTAAGGACTTGTGCACTGTGAAAAGGAAACACCATGTCAAGAAAACTGCTCTTGACTGAGTACGTGAGTGCTGTGATTGAGCAAAAGACCCCACCGAAGTATAAGGATCCTGGATGTCCTACTGTTTCGTGCATCATTGGGAACCATGAGATTAGACAATCTCTTCTTGATCTAGGAGCCAGTGTCAACATCATGCCTTATGCAATCTACTTGTCATTAGGTTTAGGTGAGATGAAACCCACATCTGTAAGTCTACAATTGGCTGATCGGTCCACTATAATACCAAGAGGTGTAGTTGAGGATGTCCTAGTACAAATCGATAAATTTTACTACCCTGTTGATTTCTTGATTTTAGACTTAAAAGAGGATATAAATGTTAATTCTAAGATTCCTATCATTCTTGGTAGACCATTCCTTGCTACAGCTAATGCTCTTATAAATTGTAGGAACGGTCTAATGAAACTATCATTTGGGAATATGACCTTAGAAGTTAACATTTTCCATGTCACTAAGCAGGTTGAGGAAGATGATGCGTGTGACCAAACATACGTGATTGATGCACTCACTCAGGAGGTAGCTGATGATATGTTTCTTGGACCACCGCAGGAACTAGAACTAGATGAATTGGATGCAGTTGTCGATGAACATGCCTCCACTCCAGATTTTGAACTTTTCCCTAGTAACCCCACACATGTACGAGATGGAGGTGGAAGAGCCATACCAATGGTTATGTCCAATGAGTTCGGTGCACTACAAGGAAACTTGGGATCGCCATTACTTGATGTAGGTTAAGGAGGAAACATTTGGTCGAGCCAAAGACAATAAACAAAGGCGCTGCTTGGGAGGCAACCCAGGGGAGTTCGTTCTTTTTCTTCTGCCTTTTACTTTTGCATTTTTATTTTTAGTATTTTGTCATTTTCTTTGCTTTACCATTCCATTGAGTGCTTTCGGCTCTTAATTTTATGTTGATTCACTGCGTTATTATGTGATATTTGTCGTTCCCTTCATTTGTCTTTCATGTTTATACATTGAGGACAATGCAAAATTTAGTTGGGGGGAGGATTCTGTTGGACTTTGTTGTGAATTTGCATAAGTAATATCATGGAGTTTCAAAATTTTTGCATATTTGTTTAACAAATGTGCTGGTTATTATGTGACTATTGGAGTAGGTGTCAGTTATGAATAATGAAAATGGTGTGTTATCGGATTAGTCTATACTTGTTTATGTACAACTTGACATTTTCTATGCACGACACTTATGTTAGCATTTTGAGTTAGTGATGCGGTTCAATATGTAGAGGATAGTGGAACTTAGTGATACAACCAAATAACCTCTAATGTCGTATTCCATAAATCCAAATATAGGCTAGTTTGGAAATGGTTGAACTTTTACAGGGAAACACTGAGATGAATAGGGATTCCATGCATGAAAATC
The DNA here is from genome assembly GCA_035079005.1 of Fraxinus americana. Classification (NCBI taxonomy): domain Eukaryota; kingdom Viridiplantae; phylum Streptophyta; class Magnoliopsida; order Lamiales; family Oleaceae; genus Fraxinus; species Fraxinus americana. Next base: position 272,749 of record JAVHZT010000112.1, on the reverse strand, counting down.
TTGTGTGGATTGTCTGAAACCTATTGAGATGAAAACGAGGTGAAAGTTTTAAGTTAGAGGCTTGTTTTAGAAGCTGGATGTATGAAAGAAAAGGGGGCATTGCACTAATCTTTGGATACATAAAAGCATCTTTTCGAGCCTGTATAACTCGGGTGATTAAGCCTGTTAGGGTGATTTAAAACCTGGTGCCCTATGGTCATCTGACTTGGGAGTTACCGGCCTAAAGCTCGCTACATGAGTTATACAGAAAGCAAATGAGAAGATACTAAAAAAAAAAAAAAAAAAAAAAAAAAAGATGTAAAAAATATGAAAAAAAAAAAAATTTCCTTTCAAATACATTGAGTATGACCCAAGCATCCAGTTGACAAAACTTTACCTTTGATGAGAAGCGAGTAACTTAGTCTAGTCTCAATGGTAGAAGCAATCAAAAATATAGGAGAATCTTGATTTGTTGAAGTGTGAACTTGTAAGAGTAAAGTCTATCCAAACTATGAGAGAGTAAGGAATAGAATTGAAAAGTTGAACTTAGGATGCACTCCGGGAAAAATGAGTGAAAATCATAAGTTTGGGGGTGTGTGAATCTCTCGAGCGAGGAAATGATATATTGGACTACTTTGGGACAAATCTTGAACCAATCACAAATCTTAAGATGTTGATATGAGTTTTCACACACACACGTCAGGTTATGCATGTAACATGTGGAGACTGATTTAATTTTTACACTGTTGTAATTATTCACTTGTTTGATTACCGAATTCCAAACTTGAGACACGGCATATTGTTAAACCACGTTGTTTGTAGAGTTGAGTTATGTTGTTGTTTGAGGACAAACAATAGTTCAAGTTTGGGGGAGTTTGATAAGTGTGTTTTTACATACTTATTTTACTGTCAAAATATGAGCAATTGTTGATTAAAATGTTGGAATATAGCTTAATTCTATGCAATTTATGTTTTGCAGGACAAAGTGATGAATGTAGCGAATTGAGGTGAACCAAGAGAAAAAGAACCAAAATGGAAGAAAGTGAAAGTTCAGGGACTAAAGTGCAAATACTCTAAACCTATTTCTACCTTTGTGATGAAGATTCAAGAGTTTTAGAGGTCAATTGAATGAAACAAGGAGTCAAAGGGGTGAAAGATAGCCAAAACATTATCAAATATCAACTTCAAGCTGAAAAGTTTTGCACCGGTTTTCAGCCGCATATTGACACCAGTTTTTGACATAGTAGACGATCGAATTTGAAGATGGAATCTGAAGCAAAGTTGTAGCCCTTTGAGTTATCTTTCCAACTCATCTTGAATCACCTTGATCGGACATCGGTAGAGAAAGTTATGACCCAAATACTAAAATCTATCCGGCAGAAAAACATTATAACCATGCGGCCGCATGGTTATAAAACCCATGCAGCCGCATGGGCACTTACCGAGACTTCAAGGGCATCAATTTTTTGTTCCATGCAGCCGCATGGGTTTGTACTTTGCGGCCGCATGGGGTTAAATTTGGACGAAATTTCTGGTTTCCTTCTACGACTCAAACTCCTTTGGTAACATATCTTGCACGACTTTTCAACCCTAAATACATCCCAAAACACCCCAGAACGCCTCCGAACCATTCATTCTTCATTCTACACCATTCTTTCATTGATTTTGGCTCAAGAAACCTATGACGAACTAAACTAAAGGTGAAGCAAGGGAGGAACTCAATTGGATTCGGGGATTTCAACATCATTTATTCATGCTCTTTGGTATTTATTTTGCTAAACATTTCTAGATCTAGATTTTCATATTTATGAATTAATTTTGAAATTGATTTAACATGTATTAAGTTTTTCATAGAATCAATCTTGTTTTTTCTATCGAACAATTGAACTATGTGTTGAATCTTTATTTCATTAAATCTATTGGTGTGATTATTTACTTTCTTATGCTACATGTATATGAACGATTTATAATCTGATTTCAATAGATGATTGTGATAATTGTTAAGGAGATCTAGAATTTAGGATGTGTATTTCATTGTTTAAATAATTCTAGGGTTTATATTTTTCCGTATTTTGAATTAGATTTGAGTTAGATTTAACATTTATTCAGATTTTCATGGATTTAATCATGTTTCTTCCATTGAATAATTAAAATACTTGTTCAAGTTTGATTTTCAAATCATTTATTGGTGTGATTTAATTACTGCTATATGTTAGAGATATATAGTCGCTCTTTAAGTCTGATTTCAATAAATTGATGTATGATTATGTTTTGGGAAACATAAATTCTAGGATTACATGTGCAATTAAATTGATTTGTATAGTTTAAATCATCCGATTAGAAAGTTAGGACAAAAACTTCTAATTGAGTAGAGAATGCATGAATTGTTAATGTTGATTGATCCAATCTAATTGAGGGAACCCCGAAACTTCACTATTTTACATATTATATTAAATTTCATCATTATTTCCGGTGACATTTACATTTGAATGCAATAAACAAATTCCCTTCATCAAATTCACGAGAACCCAAAGTTATTGAACCCCTTGAATCACTTTTTCATCTCCCTGTGGATACGACACCCCAAAGCTATACTACAACACCGCGTAACACTTTGGGCGTAATCAGAGGTCTACGTTGATGACATGCTTGTGAAAAGCCTCGTGGCTAAGGAGCATATCGAACACCTGGCTGAAGCTTTCAGAACCCTAAGGAGGTATCACATGAGGCTGAACCCGTTAAAATGCGCCTTTGGCGTGGCTTCCGGAAAATTCTTGGGGTACATCGTGAATCAACGGGGAATAGAAGCCAACCCAGAAAAGATTAAAGCTTTGATCGAGATGAGGTCGCCTCAGAAACCCAAGGAAGTGCAACGGCTAACTGGCAGACTAGCCGCACTCAATCGCTTCATCTCGAGGGCCACTGAAAAGTGCCTGCCCTTTTTCAAAACCCTCAAAGGAGGCGGGAAGTTCCAATGGACTCCGGAGTGCGAGGCAGCGTTCCAAGAGTTGAGAAACTACTTGGGGCGAGCACCCCTCCTCAGCAAGCCAAGGGAAGGGGAACCCTTATTGCTATACTTAGCCGTGGCTGAAAGCTCAATCAGCTCAGTTCTTGTACGGGAAGAAGCGGCGCACCAACTGCCAATATACTATGTGAGCAAAGCCTTGCTCCCCGCCGAAGTGAGATACCCAGATATGGAGAAATTGGCCCTTTCATTGGTCATCGCCTCTCGAAAATTGAGGCCGTATTTCCAAGCCCACAGCGTTCATGTTTTGACAAATTTCCCACTAAGGCAGGTCTTGCAGAAGCCGGACGCCTCGGGAAGGTTACTGAAGTGGGCAGTAGAGCTCAGCGAGTTCGACATAATCTACGCGCCCCGGACAGCCATCAAGGGTCAGGCGCTGGCCGATTTCGTCGCGGAGTTCACCAAGACCCCTGAAATCGAGGTGGACATGGAACCAGCGGAGCCTCCCACTTGGAGTCTCTTCGTCGACGGTTCGTCCGGAGAAACAGGCTCCGGAGCTGGTATAGTGTTAGAAAGTCCGGAGGGGCACAGGCTTAACTGCGCAGTAAGGTTCGGGTTTAAGGCCTCCAACAACATGGCTGAATACGAGGCTCTCCTGGCCGGACTCCGGCTCGCCAAGGAACTGCAAGTAAAAAGATTGGTTACAAACAGTGATTCGCAGTTAGTGGTGAATCAGGTCAATGGCCACTTCGTCGCCAGGGACAAGCATATGGCGGCCTACCTGAAGCTGGTCATGAATTCCCTGCCCAACTTCGAAAAATTTGAGCTAATCCAAGTGCCCCGCCAAGAGAATTGCCACGCCGATGCCCTATCAAAGCTGGCCAGCAGCAAGGATTCGGAGCTTCTAAAGGTGATTCCCATCGAACACCTGGCCGAACCATCTATTAAGGAGGGCGAGAAACTAATGTGGATTGAAAGCACCCCACCATGGATGCTACCCATACTGGCCTACCTGAAAGAGCAAAGCTTGCCAGAAGACGAAATCGAGGCTCGGAAGCTCCGAAGAAGGGCCGCGCACTTCATCCTACAGGACGATATTCTGTTCAAGCGTGGCTTCTCCTCCCCCCTTCTCAGATGTACAGGAGGGGAAGAAGCAAACTACATCCTCAGGGAAGTACATGAAGGTGTTTGTGGAAATCACTCCGGTGGAATAGCTTTGGCCCACAAAATACTCAGGCAGGGATATTACTGGCCAACCCTGAAAAGGGACGCCACTGAATTCGTGCGCAAATGTGACAAGTGCCAGCGCTTCTCCAATGTGCAGAGGCAACCGTCTCAAGAGCTCACAGTGGTATCAAGCCCCTGGCCTTTCGCCAAATGGGGAGTGGATTTTATTGGCCCCTTGCCGAAAGGAAGAGCGAATGCTCGCTTCGCCATAGTCGCCATTGACTATTTCACCAAATGGGTGGAAGCGGAGCCTCTAGCCAAGATCACTGAGGCCAATACCACGAATCTCCTTTGGAAAAACATCATTTCCCGGTTCGGCATACCTCACTCCCTAGTGTCTGACAACGGCAAGCAATTTGACAACAAGAAAGTCCGGGATCTATGTGATGAGCTTAGAATCAGAAAGCATTTTTCCACGCCCCATCATCCCCAAGCAAATGGACAGGTCGAGGCGGTCAACAAAACCATTAAGCTCGCGCTGAAAAGAAAGCTGGACGCCTCCAAGGGCGCTTGGGTCGACGAGCTTCCACAGGTTTTATGGGCCATCAGGACCACTTGCAAAACTGCCACTGGGGAGACTCCATTTTCTATGACCTATGGAGCCGAGGCTATGAGCCCTGTGGAGGTTGGCGTCCCATCTCCCCGCCGCCTCCACTTCGATGAGGTGATGAATGATGAGTCAAGGAGGCTTGAGCTGGACTTTCTCGAAGAAAAGAGGGACGAGTCCCAAGTTAAGCTCGCCTCCTACCAACGAAAAATGATGCGCTACTACAACGCCAAGGTGAAGAAGAGGACATTTCGCATTGGAGACTTGGTGCTTCGCAAAGTCTTCCCTTCGACCAAAGATCCTGGCACAGGGACTTTGGGGCCAAGCTGGGAAGGACCCTATCGCGTGGTTGCAGAAATCAGGCCTGGAACTTATAGAATCGAAGATCTGAATGGGAGAATGATGCCTCACCCCTGGAATATTGAGCACTTAAGGAAATATTATCAGTAGGGGATGTGTCCTGTTGTAAATATTGCAATCAAATAAACGGATGTTATGTTCACTTAGTTCTCGCATGGACACATCAGACAAACTTGGCAAGGTGCAAGCCCATTCAAAGGGTACACCCCCAAGATATTCTGCCTAAGCCAGATGGTGCGGGTGCCATCCTGGACGAGGCGGAGTGCACAAATCAAACGAGCTTGGTAAGGTGCAAGCCCATTCAAAGGGTACACCCCCAAGATATTCTGCCTAAGCCAGATGGTGCGGGTGCCATCCTGGACGAGGCGGAGTGCACAAATCAAACGAACTTGGCAAGGTGCAAGCCCATTCAAAGGGTACACCCCCAAGATATTCTGCCTAAGCCAGATGGTGCGGGTGCCATCCTGGACGAGGCGGAGTGCACAAATCAAACGAACTTGGCAAGGTGCAAGCCCATTCAAAGGGTACACCCCCAAGATATTCTGCCTAAGCCAGATGGCGCGGGTGCCATCTTGGACGAGGCGGGTGCACAAATCAAACGAACTTGGCAATGTGCAAGCCCATTCAAAGGGTACACCCCCAAGATATTCTGCTTAAGCCAGAGGTGGTGTGGGTGCCATCCTGGACGAAGCAAAATTCGCGCGTTGAGTAAGTCCGATGCGTTATTACTTATTCATTGGCATCTTCCATTTTATTAAGTGGTTGAGTAAGTCCGATGCGTTATCTTATTCATTGGCATCTTCCATTTTATTAAGTGGTTGAGTAAGTCCGATGCGTTATCTCATTCATTGGCTTCTTCCGTGTTATTAAGTGATTATGCCCGATGTGTTATTAGTTCGAAGCTGTTCTAAGAAACGACAACACTTGAAAAAATTTGTTTATTCGTAACCAAGGGAGAGGCCGAAGCCATTACACGGGGGATACAAATTACAAATTAGTCTATATTAATCGCCGCCCCAGGTCCTCCGCCTTCGGCCCCCTCTGAAGGGCCCTCCTCATCCTCGGCGGGCCTGCCCCCAGTGGGGCCCCCGAACTCCTCATCCAAGAAGTTAATATCCAGGTCTGGGTGTCTCTCACGGAGGCGGGACATCATCTCCTTCGCCGCCCAGGAGGCCCAATAGTTGGCGAAGTCGTCATACTCTGGCGTATTTTCGAAGTTGTCCTTGTAACCCTGGACTGCCACTTCGCCAACGTTCTTCGCCTCTGCCCTCAGCAAAGCTATCTCCTCGGTCTGGGCTTCGAGGAGCTTCTTCTGCTCGGCCCTCTCCTTGTTGGCCTCCTCCAAGGCTTCAGACGTTAGCCTTTGGTGGTCATTGGCCTGGTCCACCCTCTTCGTCAGGGCTGCCACCTGGGAAACGGACTCATGCAGCTCATTCTTCAGCTGATTAACATGCACCTCAGCCGAGTCCAACTTCGAGGCAGCAGTTACCCACTTCTCCTCCACCTCCTCCACCTCCTTCTTGGCCTTCTCCACTTCAGCCTCCCAGTTTGAAGAGGCTTCGACCCTCTTCTCCAGATCCTCGTTCTTTTTTCGAAGGCCCCTCACCAAGTCCTCTGCCGCGGCGCCCATGCTTAGAGCCCTCGCCACGCAGGCATTGTTCGCAGCCAAGAAGTCCTCGATCTCGCATGAGGCGGCGTGGTTGGCCCAGTCCTCGGTCCAATACTTGCTGTGGACTCTTGCAGCAGAGGCGGTCTCAGGAGGGAGCATCTCCAGCACGGCCTCAGGGAGATCGTCGTCTTTGCTCCCCAAGAAATCAGTGACCTTTTTCTTGGCCGGGGCAGTGGCAGGCCTCTTCAACCTCTTCTTGGGCGCCCCCTCGGCGAAGTAAGCAGTGATTGGCACAATGGCCTGGGAGAGAGGTGGAGCCGCCACGGTGACACCCGTCTCGGCCGGGGAAGGAGAAGCCACGGCAGCAGGGGCAGGTTCGCAGGTCCCTACCGGACCGGCCCGTCTTTTTCTTGGGGCGAGAGAGGGTCCTTCCTCCTCACACTCTCGCCAGGTCGTCGACCAGCCTTGCTCAAAGCCTGCAAGCGCTCCGACTGCTTTTTGTACGCAGCCGAGCTGGTCTTCAGCATTTTGGCCTCCGCCACGCTCCGGCGGATTGTGGCCAAGTCGGGTCTGGGGGCCTCTTATTTTCGAAATCTCCCGCAAGAAAGAAAATTGCTAAGTATCCAGATAGAGTATTGGAGCGTAACCGAAACGAAATGCACTCACCTCTGTTCGTCATCGCCCGTGCAGTAATGAAATGGTAGTTCCGGTCAATAAACTCCGTGAAGCTCCTCTCCGGCAGAGGCGTCTGATACAGTCGGGCAATGATGTCCCAGTCCTCCTCTGCGATTTCACACCTCGGGAGGGAGCCTGCAGAGAACAGAAATATTAAAATCATAAGCAAAGTTAGCCAAGTAAATTCAAATCGGAAAGTTGCTTACTGCAAATGGAATAGATGGTGGGGACGGTCAGAGGCGCCATTGGGTCATTCTCCACTGTATCCCACCGTCCTGACGCCCAGAACCACGAACTCCTCCAGCCTTTTATCGAGGAGGGTGTCTCAACCACGAACGGCGAATGGGACCCCCAGGGAGCCAGGTAGTACCAGCCTTTGCTCGCCTCGCCCCCCGCCGTGGCTTTTGGGAAGAATAGGGAGTGGAATACACTAAACGGCATGTCCGCTCCGATGCTGGCCCTCCGCCACAGCATCCACGTCCCAACCATTTGGGACCACGCGTTGGGGTTGAACTGGGTGGGGGCCAACCCGAACGACCTAAGGACTAGGCGAAAAAAGGGGTGGAATGGAAGCCTCAACCCAGCCCGGAAAAGATGGTCACTCACCGCTACACACCCCGGCCTAGGGTAGCAGGCTCTCTCATGCGGCTCGGGCAGGATAAGCTCAATATTGTGAGGGATCCTAAACACCTCCCTGCACCTTTTTATCTGCTCCGAGGTGACTTTAGACGGGTATTTAGAGGCCCCCCATTGCACAGATGTGTCTACGGGGGAATCTGGGCGCTTCCAGATGTTCTCCCCGGCCCTAATGGCCCTACTCAGCTCGTCGGACGAGATTAATATAGGTTCCCTCATGGATGAGCTCTCTTCGCCTCGCCTCCCCTCACTACCCCCCTCAACAACTTGCTCGCTCGACATCACTATAAAAGAAAAACAGAGAAGATGGAGAGCTGAAATCTGGAACGTTACCTAAAACCGTTGGAAAGAACTTGCCCACCAGAGTTCAGAAGAGGGTCGCCGGAATCCTTAAGGCTCGCCGGAGGATGGAAACCGTCGCTTGAATTTGGGGAGTTCGAGAGTGCTTTTGAGAGATTTTCGCGAAATGAAGGTTTTAAAGTGAGAGAGATGGGTCTTTTATAGGCCCTCCAAACTCACCCCAACCGTTGGATCAACCTAAGCACAATCTGAGCCATCCAACGCTCAAATGCAAGGATCTCCGTCCAAATCAATGGTCGTTTGAATTAACGACCTTGATGAGGCGGTGGGCCACACGCTTGGTGTGAGGACGTCGCCTTGAGTAAAGGGAGCCGTCGTCATTATTATCATTTATGCCAAGGGAGGCGTGCCTTGAAAGCAAGCGAACGCCTCCCCATGATTGCCTTGGGAAAGTACGAAGGTTTCCAAATCATCAGCACAAGGTTCAAGGTCAACCCATCTCGCCTCGGCCACATCAGAATGTAGTGTTGCAACAGCTCCACCAAGAGCTGTCAACCCATCTCGCCTCGGCCACATCAGAATGTAGTGTTGCAACAGCTCCACCAAGAGCTGCCAACCCATCTAGCCTCGGCCACATCAGAATGCAGTGTTGCAACAGCTCCACCAAGAGCTGTCAACCCATCTCGCCTCGGCCACATCAGAATGCAGTGTTGCAACAGCTCCACCAAGAGCTGCCAACCCATCTCGCCTCGGCCATAGCGGGATCCTGTGTTACTACCACCACCGACGACTCCCCCCCGTGCCTTCCAGCTCGGAATTGAAAATCCTTGTATTATATAAATATTCATACACGGACTTGCGGGACTATTGTTACGGGCCTGTGTCAGACCCACCACCTCACCCGCCACGTGTCAACACCCGTGGCCCGAGCCACGTGCCGGACGAGGTGCTTGATCCAAAAACTAAACTGATTGTACATGCCGAGGTGATTGCACTAAGGACGAACTGAAAACGCGTCAGCGAACGAACCGGACTCATCCACAAGTACACAGTGGATGCAAAGGCCCGCACTCCGCTTCCACAACGCTGCAACGCTTCACCTGTCACACCTCGCCTCTACGAAGATCTTTTGTACAGATCTTCCCAAAGTCAAATCTCTGACTGATGGGACGTGCGGCAGGTTCTCAAACGGTCAAATCAGCAGCCCATGGCTGGAACATTCAATGCCAGTCGACCTATGGATGGACAGAGTGACACCTAGGATGTGACGAGCCTCGAGGATCTGACAACACGTGTCCTCTCATCCAATGGCTCTCCTCTTCCCATACTTAGTATAAATACCCCCTCTCCATAATGAAGAAAGGTTCCCATTCGAATCCTGGTATTCTAGTCTTTTTAACTCTAAAAGACTTTCAATATATTTATACACACTTGATCAACCACTTCCCGGCGAGTGTTCCACCGTCGGCGAACCATTTTCCGGTTGAATATAAAACTGACTTGACCGTCGGAGTGCTTGCGGCCGCTCCCACCCCCTCCGGGAGAGGCCACGAGTGACTAACGGCGTGCTACGTGTGCAGGAAGAGCTGACTTGAAGACCTATCCTGTTGGCCACGTGTCCGAGCCATTTTTCGAGGTCAGCAAGTATAATTTTTCATGTAGAAAATATTGAAATTTTGGATCTTTTAATATTCATTTGATTTTGTTTTACATGAAAATTGTCCATTAAATGGAAATAATTTGTTTCCATTGTCCAAAAAAAAAAAAAAGGAAAATCATTTTCCCACCAAAGTGGTGGGAAAACTGATTCAAGGAAAACAAGGAAAAATGGGTCACGTGGGGGATGGGCTGGAAAACCAAGTCCAAGGAAAACTCGTCCTATCAAACAATGTAAAAGATGGAAAATGGAAAATAATTTTCAAGTTCCATGGAAAATTGAGAATATCAAATAGGGTCTTAGAGTGTGTTTGATTGACATGTAAAATATATCCTAGAAAATAAAATATTTTCCTTGTTTTGAGGAAAATAAAAACCTACTCCCAAAAAAAAAAAAATATTTTTCTTAAAAAAAGGAAAATTAGGCATATTTTAAAAGTTGAAAAATATTTTCCATGGAAAAAAATGTCAATTAAACACTTCAAAATAAGAATTTGGGTAGAAAATTAACATTTTCCAAAGAAAATATATGCAATCAAACACGCAATTACTGTTGCAACTTATGGTTATTGTATTTGTAATTGTTGAATTGTGACCCAAATTCCTTTGGGCATTGGTGGTATGGATGAAGAGGCCTTGAACAAGTCTAAAGATGGAAGAAGAAATCACTGCATTTCGGCTCATTTCCTACTTGAGGGCTCAGAATGGGGAGTCTATCGCTCGCCTATTGCATGCTTGGGCGCTTGAGCACGGCTTGCCGCTCACTGCATGCGAGCTTTGCCACTCGAGCGTCGGTGTTATCCAGTAAAAAAATGTTTCCATTTTTCTGACTCGTTTTCATCCTATTTCTATCTAAAACTATTCTCTTATGATTTATATATATTCTATGTGATTTTGGTATTGAATAGCGTTAGAATAGCATAGGTTAGATAATATTGTAAACAAAATATCTTTGTATTATTTCTCCACATTATCGTGTTCTTCTTGTGTTGTGATCTTTACTTCATATTGTGACGTATAATCCAATCCTTAATTCCTAACAGTAATCGTAATTAATGCACTTTATGTGCTTAGCTGCTTGTAAGGATGGAGGCAGGTGGACAATTTTTTTTTAAATATTTTTTATACTGGATTAATAGATAGAAAAAAGAGAAAAATACAGTTTTGAGATGCACTTGCAAATTTAACAAATTTGTGAAATATTTTAAAAAATCTGATGATCACTTAGTTTGTCCACCTGATTAAATTTTTGTAATCCATTTATTAATTAAATAGATAAGGCCACAACCATCGACGTTACCCAAACATCGCTGCCACCTCACCACCTCCATATCCATCGCCATCGCTGTCGTCGTCAACACATCATCCCACCAGTGCCTATATCAACAACCACCACCACTACCTTATCAAATCAATCATCACCACCACCACTCTCGCCTCCACCTCCACCCCCACCTCCACATCCAACTCCAACCAATCACATGTGCACCACCACCGTACCTACATCACCACCGCACAACCAGAATGTAGCGCCGTCGCCACTACAACCTACACCAAACAACCACCACGACCACTTCCTCAAATCCACCATCTCCTCCATCTCTACCATACCATAACCACCACCTCTACAATGCTACAACCACCACCTCCACAATGCTACAACCACCACCTCCACCTCTTCTTCGCGCAAATCGCACAAACCATCACCATAGACACACATAATATTGCAAATCGTTCCATGCAGATTTCTAGAAATCATTCACTTTTGCTTGTCCCAAACGTCGTTGCTTCTCGCACGCTTGTTTCTAATTATTCTCTATCACATTTTCATCGTCAATCGACTAGTGAAGTGGTAGGAAATGGTGTTTGATCGGTGGTTGTCACTCGCCCAAACCCTGTTGTTTCTTACATAGCCACTTTTGCTTCTTCTCTATCACACTGCCAGAACCAATTGACTGGTGAAGTGGTGGCAGGTGGTCGATGGTTCATGGGGGTGAAATGGAGGTTAGGTTAGGATAATGAGTGAAAATGGGAATGGTAGTGGGTGTAGAGTGATGTGGGGTAGGGTGGCACCCGCTTTTTGAAATAAAATTAATCTCACCTGATTATTGAAATGTAAACTTAAACAATAGGTTTTTGTGTAATTTTCTCAAACAAAAAATTATATAATTTTTTTTAACTAAAAAACAAGTGGGCCTAGAGTAGGCTTGGGACATTTATTTTCAAAAAATTGAGATAAAATTGTCAAGGATGAATTGAAACAAAAAGCCAAAAAAATAAAATAAAAAATCAATTCTGTTAAATTATAGTAGTTCTACTTGATTTTAGTTGAGGTGAAGGTGGTAGTGATGATTGTAGAGGTGGAGGTAGGGTTGGTGGTTACGGTGGTGATGGGTTGTAGATTTGAGATGGCGATGACGATAATTTGAGCGGTGCATACAGTGATAGAGATGGGTAGAGGTGGGGTGAGGTGAGATGAGAAGAGTGATTGTCACCAGTTAAATAGATAACCGTGACCCGTTAATTTAGTAATTTGTAATCAATAAATAATTTATGACTTATAAAAATGTGTAATTTAAAATTAAATTTGTAATTGTGACTTATAAATTGTACATTTATAATGACTTTGTGTGGTTTGTGACTACTATATGACCATGACCATAAATCATGTATCATTGTGACTATGACGAGTTTAATTAAATTATGGGTCACAATTTTATCCCGTGTCACAAAAAGTGACCACTTAATTTTTGAAAAAAAATAAAAAAATAATGCATAAGAGAGAGAAAGTGGCATATGATAGAAACAATTATTAAATTATATATATTAGAATGTGTTATTCTTGATGGAAATATTCTAAATTAACTAATTTTTCTAATTTCATTATATATATATATCAATTCGAAGGATGACAAGTGACATTGTTGAAATTTGAAATCAACCACAATTTTGGTAACAAGAAATTAGATTGAATAAATGTCAGTTCCCGTTGCTAGCATGACATTATAGATCATCCATGCCTTGCATGGATTAGAGGGAAAATTACATTCCGACTCTCATACCTTCAAATAGTTGTATTATGGATCTCGACTTTCAAGCTTTTTAAAATTCAAGTTATCAGAAATTGAAGTTTTCTATCTCGACATTAAAGACTGCATGACATGACACACACATGACCAAATATTCAGGTGGTGAAACGTCCCACGACTTTTGCATCTCTCCAATAAAGATGAATCTACCAAATTATCAATATATATCACGATCCATTACACTTTATTTATTTATTTTATTTTTTGCTTAACTCTACCTCTGAAGCATTTAGCTAAAATATTTCCTCTTATATTTAGCTCATCCGTGCAGTCCAACCTATGCGGCTGTAGATTACCGATCAAAATGAAGTCTTCGTGGGCAAATTGACCTAGACATTTGCAATCTTTTCCATGTGAATAGAATGCTCTGTTTAAATCTAGAAAGACTTTTAATATGATCAAAAGTTTATGTCCTTTTTAAGGAAAATAGAGGGTTACGTATTTTATTTAGTGTAACCAACCTATATGCAAGAATCGAATCAAATAATTCCCATATTATTGTGGTCCATCCGTAAGTAGGTGGTGGGGAAGAAAAATCTTGATGCAAAAAGGAGTTTTTAGAACAAGAGAATGTGTGTAAGGATTTTAATCGAACGTGTGGGTTTATATGTGAAATATTGTGTATTAAATTAAAGGCTATCAGTCTTTGGTTAAACCCGTTTAAAGTGATCTAATAAGATTTCGATATTTTGGGCTTTGAATCATCCAATTAAAATGTTGGTCTTTGTATAGAGACCAGACATGTTCCTAATTTCATGATGGGCCGAATTAAATCAATGGGTCGTTAGTATATATATACGGTTATGGTTCCCAGATCATACGTGAAAGTTCATTCTATTCTGACTCACATCTTCAGAGAGAAACAAATGAACAACTTGTTGATCTAGAAGACTAAGACCGCACGATTCATTCATTGCATTATTCATGTGTGATTCAGATACGCTTCCGCTTCGATTTACATATACTTGATGATCCAACATGAACGATCACTATGACAATAAAGAATTTTCCCAACAAATAGTATCAGAGTCTATTCATGTTGAATAATTGAGAATCGAAATTTTAATTTTGTTCTTGTAATAATTTTATTATGTTTCGCGTGGAAATCGAGTCTCGCTAACAATTAAAAGAAGGTTCAGACGATTGTGTAAGGAACAACAACCTCTCGAAATAAAGTCCCAACGATGAGTACTTTATTTATGAAGATTACAATTTGCAAAAAGCAAAATGCCTCCAAGGGGCACAAACACACTGAATTTGCAAATGTAATTGAAAGTTAACAAGAAGAAAGAAACGAAATTACATAATTATCTGATAGTCATTTGATCTCTTTTCCTTCTATTTTCTCTTTTCTCTTTTATACTCTTTTGACAGTTTTTCTTGTAGAACCGTTTGAAAACTACTCATCGCCTTGTAACTACCCACTTTCTCCGTAATGGAAGACTTGTTAAAAAACTACTGTTTTTAACTACTGCCATTACTCCCATCATTTAATTGTTTGCAACCGAGATTCCTGAATTGTGGAATGAACTGTTTCAATAACCGTTGCTTTAAATAACAACAAGACACTATACTCGCCCAGATCTTGGGCGTCTCGCATGCTTGAGCGATGATGAGTCTCCGCTACATAACTCCGTCTTGGGTTTTTACATGGTCTCGTTTGAGCCCATCCTTCGAATTTCCTAACTGGGCTTCATTGGTTAGACCATTTAATTGGGCTTCATTTTTGTATGTCAACAATTACCCTCCAATATGGTAAAATTAATATCAATTATTAATCTTATGCCATATTCATCCTTTATATTTTCCCGCGATACTTGAAATCCAAAAAAGGAGGAGAATCCCAATCATTATTTTGTTTGGCAGTGACCTTCTACATCCTGAAAAGTGCAATATCAAGCAACTCCTCTAAACCAAAGAACACGTCACTTCATCGTGCCATTATACCCACGTTCTGTGTCGCCTCGTTTCCTTTTACCTATAAAGATCACTATTCATCTTCTTGCTTCACTACTTACAAATACTTACACTTCCAAAACCCTCGAGAAGATTACAATTTACAGTAAATGGCGACTTCAAAGAGCTCTTCAGATAACTCTCTTAGTTTTGAAGACTTCCAAAAGCTTCTCACCAAACCGTATATAGATCCAACTTCCCTTTCACCAGCCAATCCTGATCTCCACGAGTTCTACCTGGGCCCATCATTTAATGACGCTGATTCTGTTGGGCAAGTAGCGGTGGGCCAATTGTTCCCTTGCACTCAAGATCCTCTTTTTCTGAACCCTTTTCCGCTAAAGCGAATTAGTGAAAAAGGTATTCGTACTTGGCCCAAAACTGATACTACTTTTTGCCTTTGGCATGCACGTATGACAAATCATGGCCCTACCAAGACAATTTTTGATCGTGCTGGGATTTCTGATCTATTAGAAATCGCTCTCCGTCTCCCAATCTATGATCCTGTGCTTTTGCCTATTGCTTTGAGCTTTTGGTCTCCTGAATATAATACTTTTATCTTCCTACTTGACCCAATGTCCATTACTTTGAGGGATGTTGGAGCTTTAGTTAATCTTCCGCCTTTGGGCGACACCATTTCTCCTGCCATTTTGGTTACTGCTCCCCCCCCAAATTTGATAAGAGATACACTGATTCTTATTCGAGCATGCAAGAACTTTATAACAGTTCTGGTGCTGAACCTACCCATACTGAGTGTGTTGCCTTTCTTCAAGTTTGGCTTTGTAAATATGTTCTTTGTGTACCCAGCGTTAAACCTCTATGTCTTATTTGCCCATAGCGCATGAATTAGCCCGTGGTAGGTCTCTAAATCTTTGTTCGTTATTCTTAGCTACCTTTTATAGAGGCATGGCTTCCCTTCAATTCCAGTTGATGAATGGTGCATCTCCTACTGACCAGCGACCTCTTTGGCTCACTCAATTGTGGTTGATAACATATTTTTCACAACATGGTGCTCCATCAGCTCCTCCTAGGTCGGTCAGTTGTTATGGGCTAGTCATCAACCAATTGAGCCCTATTAATATGTCTAATAGAGACGTTTTCACTTTCTTTTATAACTTAAATTCAATCTCTACCCGTTTTCCTTTCTCTGTTCACTCGTTTCGATTTACGTGCAACCTTCTTCTACTATGGATGATGTGAGCACTTTTTTGTCTGTTTGGGCTCAATATTTGATTGGGAAAGAGTTGTTCCATGGCATCTTAACTAGAACAAATGTTAAGGCAGGGGTTGAGATATATGCTCCCGAATTTGTTGCCCGTTAGCTTGGTTTTGGTTAAACGTGGTATGTTCCTCCCTATTTTTCCAAGAGTCTGATCGAACGTTTTCACACCATGAATAAAACAGACGCACAGGCCATTGATGCTCGCGATAGCCTTTCGACAAATGGTTTCTCCTTATCCCCTTTTAACCCCACTTTTGTCATTCACCCTCTCTTTGAACAACTCTGGCCGTCTGTGAAGCGTAGGTTGTTTACAACTGATGCTAACCACGCTTTTCACTTGTCGGAGAGACCAGGGACTTCTTCCATTTCTCCTATTCTTGTCATTCCTGTATCTGTCAAGAATCCTACTTCTCCTTCGAAATCCCCACCTGCTCAAACTGGAACAGCTAAGGGTGTTTCCAGCCGTAAACGGTCAGCTTCAGCTTCGTCAGGTTTGCCCGATGACGATGATTATGATGATGATGCCCCTCTCGTCGTTAGGAAGAAGGTATTCGAGTTTGTTTATTCATGAAAAATCATTTATATGTTAATGTTTTATCTGAATTTTTAAGAAAACTCAAATTCTCCTTTGAAGACTCCACCTTTACCGGTTCTTATTCCACCGCCTCCCACCAAAGCTTCTTCGTCTAAGTCATCTGATGAATGGACTTTACCTAAGGAGAGGCTCATAGGCCAAGAGTCTTTGATCGCACAACCAATTGGAGAACTTCCACCTTTCCAAGGCGCTAACCCCCCCACGTATTGAACCAGAAGGTAATACATATTTTATTTTTCCTTTATTTGTATTATTGGCCTTTAACTCATTATCACTTGATTCTTGCAGAGATAAACATAGATCTGCCGGTTGTGGAAGAGCCTGCTCGTTTAGATAAAGGGAAGTCCCCACAAGTGGTCAGATTAACCAGTGATGTGCCCCAATTTGCCAAAACTACTGATGATGTAGCCTTTGTTTTGTCTTTCTTCTTTACTTCGTTCACTGTAATGAAAATGTAAATGCTTGCATTTTCATTTACAGGATGCTGATGCCATTTTACGCTCCATTCAAGATTTGTTTACTTCTTGGGTACAAGTAAAGGCAAGTGTTACTTCTCGTTCCTTTTCAGCCAGTTGTCCTTCTGCTTCATCTGCTGCATTCTCAGAGGAAAATATAAACATTCTCAAGCAATCAGTGCTTGAATATGTTTCCTTCATGGATAGAGATATCATCAGTGCCAGTGCTTCTAGCCAAATAAATAAGTTTGAGCTTTTAAGTGCAAAAATGGCCAAGCACTTGAGATTCCTTCGCTTAGAATTTTATCCGATTTTAAGCTAACATTGAAGATTATCTACTCAGAGATAAGTTCTTTGCTAGCCAGAAATATAAAGTTAAAAGCCAAGAAGGCTCAGTATCTTCGTGTTGTGAATGAAAATGAGTCTTTACTTCAAGAGATTGAGAAGACCAATAGTAATCTAAATGAAATCTCCTCTGAGGTTATGGTTGAAGATTCTTTGATGAGCCTGGCCGTAGAGATGAAGGAACTTCAAGCAAGGATGGACGACTGTAAGGCTAGGTTAGCCGTCAAGAAGCGTAATGTTTCTCAAGAAGTTGAGCGAGGATAAAACTCCAAGACTTGGGCCTTCAATTTCGATTACTATATGGCCATTCAAATTTCGTCCCTTCATCTTCAAACTTCTATAAAGTCGTGTGTTTATTACACATTCATCATTTTCATCCTTATTATCCACAAAACTAATTTATCGCCATCATCTGGCTCTCAAATGACTGATTTTCTATATCCAAAAGATCCATTATTTCCTTTTCAACAGAAATAAATCATTTAATCTTTTCCCAATTTCACCATCGGTCTTGATATTTTCTTTGATATGGGAGATATAGGAAATATTCTTTGGTCAATGAAGGTTTTCTTAGCACCCTTTTCTTGACGTGAAACAATTGTTTGCTGAGAGTGCTTTTTGGACCATTTGTTTGTCATTGCAGCAATGCATTTAGGAAGGCGACGAGGGCCAATTTACACATTTTCCTGTAGTAGTTGATGGAAGAAACATGATAGCTTGCTTCTAATTGCGGCTTATTTGTATTTTGTACCTCTGGTTTGTAAAGAATATTTGATAATGAAAGATTTTATTTGAACGTATTTCGCTCTTATTTTATTTGGACATAATCGTCCAACGAAATTGCTTACTTATACATATAATCTTCTTCTATTTGTTCAATAAATTTTCGACTAGTGATTCTGCATACTTGCCATCACTTAAGTTATTTTGTAAGCCTACTCTAATCGACTGCACATTGATTTTCATAGGTAATACAGCCTCTTGTCCATAAGTAAGTTGAAAATGAGTTATTTTGGTACTTGAACGTGGTGACATCCTGTAAGCCCATAAAGCTTTACTTAAACATTTATGCCAATTTCTGGCATTTTCATTTATCATGTTCCTTATGATATTTTTTAGAATCTTATTAGAAGATTCTGCCGTCCATCAGATTGAGCGTAATAAGGTGTGGAGTTTACTAGCTTAACTCCGAACTCACTTAAGAATTCTTTAACTTGATCTCCATTTAAAAAAGTTCTGTAATCCATCATTAGAGTTTGTGGTATCCCAAATCTATAAATAATGTGGTCACAAATAAAGTTTATAATATTTTTCTGAAAAATCTCTTTTAAAGGTATTGCTTCTAGCCATTTAGTGAAGAAATCTGTCACAACTATTATAAACGTATGTTGTTTGGACGACGGGGGATTAATCTTTCTTAACAAATCTATCGCCCAACCTTTAAACGACCAATGTTTAATAATGAGTGTCATTTCTCTTGTTGGCATTCTTTGTATTAGACCATGATTTTGGCATGCTAAACAACTTTTTGCGTACCGAATGCACGATTCTCCCATTTTGGGCCAAAAGTATCAACTCCTAACAATTAACCATCTTATTCTTTGACCAATTTAATGGGCTCCACATATTCCTTCATGTACTTCAGCCATAATTGTTTTAGCATCTTGTGAACTCATACATTTCAATAACACACCATTTGAGCGTTTCTTGAATAGCTCTCATCTATTAGTATGTAATTTAATGAGCATAACTTCATTTTTCTGTTACTCTCTTTGTTAGGTTCTTTCAAGAATCTTTTATTTCTGCCCTCCAATCTATTACATCTCAGTTTTGTATGCAATGAACATCAATCCTTCTGGCCCTTCATTGTACTACGGGCAATATTACTGCATATTCACTGGTGAATTCCAAATTTAGCACATTTGAATAATCCGAAGCCATTTGGGCTAATTCGTTTGTTAAATCGTTATACATTCTGTTAACATATTGAAACTCCACTTGATCAAAATTTTCCAATAATTCTTGGGCGATTTCATATTGACTTATGATAGAATCATTTTGGCATTTAAAATCACCAATCAATTGGTAAATTACTAATTGGGAATCGCCCCTAATAATTACATTCTTTATTCCCAACTCTATTAACAGCTCTAAGCCTACGATCAATGCTTCATATTCAACTTGATTATTGGTACACATTCTATCCAAAGTGGAAGCAAACTTATGATAAATCCATAGAGGATTTATTAAAACTATTCCTAAGCCGCATCTCTAAAAGTTTCTGATCCGTCAAAGTATAAAACCCAAGGTTTTAATTCAAATGAATCAATTTTCAATTCAATTTCTTTAGGCATGTCAAGGCATGGATGATTGGACAAAAAGTTAGCCAACACTTGATTTTTAACTGCCTTTTGGAGCATATATTGTATTTTAAACTCTAATAATGTCAAAGTCCAAAGACCGATCCCTTGGTGTAAAATAGGACGAGAAAACATATATTTAACTAAATTTACTTTAGAAACTAAGTAAACAGTTACAGATCGTAAATAAGCCCTTAGTTTTGTACATGTGAAATATAAAGTAAGACACAACTTTTCAATAGCAGAGTAATTAAATTCACATTTCGTTAACTGTCTACTCAAATAATAAATCGTCACTTCTTTACCAAATTTGTTTTCTTGCGCGACCATTCTGGCTATCGATTCTTATTCAGCCGATACGTATACCTTCATTGGCCGTCCTTGGATAGGTGATACTAACACTGGTGGACTTGACAAATATGTCTTCAAACTATCAAAAGCCTTTTGATGTTCTTCCTTCCAAACGAATTCATCCTGATTTTTCAGTTTTAAAAGAGGCGAAAAATCTTTTGTTCGCCTTATACAATTAGAGATAAAACGTCTCAAAAAATTTACTTGGCGTAGAAACCTTTACAATTCTTTCTTGTTATCAGGTGGTTTGGCCTAAAAAATGGCCTTCGCTTTATTTTTATCAAATTCAATTCATTTTTTGTGTACTAAAAAACCAAGAAAATTCCCTACATTAACACCAAATGCACATTTCAAAGGATTCAATTTTAGTTTGTATTGTCTCATTCCCTCAAATGAGCATTTTAATTGTTCACAATGGTCTTCCTCTTTAATAGATTTGACCACTATATCATCTACATACACTTCAACAAATTTGCCTATCATGTCGTGAAATTAGGTTCATTGCTCTTTGATAAGTTGCCCCTACATTTTTCAGGCCGAAAGACATAACTACCCATTCGAAGCATCCTAAAGCCCCAGGGCACCTAAATGCAGTTTTATGTACATCTTCTTTAGTAATGTAAATTTGGTTATATCCTAAATATTCGTCTATAAAAGAATACATTACATGTCCGACAGTTGAATCTACTAAATAATCCACCGTAGGCATTGAATATTCATTTTTGGGCGTTGCTAAGTTTAAATTTCTAAAATCTATGCACACCATAATATTACCATTCTTTTTTAACACCAGGAAGATATTAGATAACCACTCAACATATCTGGCTGTTCTAATAAAACCCTCATTTAACAATCGCTCTATTTATTTCTTTACCTCAGGCAATACATTAGGGGCAAAACTCATAGGACGTTGTTTATGAGGTTTAAAACTTGGCTTAGTTGGTAACTTGTGTTCTATCAAACTTTTATCTAAACCAGGCATGTGTTCATATTCCCAAGCAAAACAATTCTTGTATTCCTTTAATAAAATGATTAATTTATTACTTACCTCTTGGTTAAGCATCTAGCTGATAAATGTTGGGCGATATTTCCCTTCGTCGCCAATATTCACCTTTATCAAAAGATCTTGTGCTTGAGCATGCCCAGGCTTTGTGATCCTCATTACTTCATCGTCTAGGTTCCTTGTAGACACTTCCTCTTCTAAGCATTGTTGACTTCTCGGTCAATATTCTGCTCCAATTCAAACACTACTAATTTGTTTCTCAACGTCTTTAATGCTGCTTTTTCTTTTGTCTTCTCTTTACATTCCTTATTGAAAGCCATTAATTTGACTTTGAAAGCCTGAATATCGGCCATATTTTCTTGATGCTGACAACTCATTAGAGTTCCTTGATTATCTTTTTGCCAATTACTGGCTCTTCAAGGGCCACTATATTTGGCCTCATTTGATTGAATATTTCAGTAAGTGCAATTATTGAAAATGACTCTTTGCTCTGTGCGACAATTTGAGTCTCTTCCCCATCTTGAACTACCCCGACAGGTCCATAATTTCCTTCCTACATGAATATTTCTACTGAGTTTGCTTCTGCGACAAAGGATCTATGGTCTGATTACACCACTTCTACTTCGCCTTTGTCGTTCCAGAAAACTAGGCATTGGTGGAGCGATGAAGATATGCAACGACTCCCGTGAATCCAATATTTTCCTAGTAGCACATTGTAACTAGTAGGACCATCTATCACAAAGAAGACTGTGGTCCTAGTAGTTGTTCCTACAGTTATGTCCAGTGGCATCACCGCTTTAGCTGAAGTTGCTCTCCCATTGAAACTTGTGAGAATAACTTCTGTTGGGATCATATCGCTTTCTGTCTTTGCAAATTTTCTCATCATTTTGGACGGGATGGTATTTATGGCTGTTTCATTGTCGATGAGCACTTTTGCCATAGGTATACCATTGACTAAGGCCTTCACATACAATAGCCTCAAGTGTTTGGTTAATTTCATAGTTGGTCTCTTAAAGATGACCTTTTCAGCTGCATCTATTTCCACTTTCTGCTCATCCTCCGTTGAATTATTTTCTTGTAACAAGTCCATGTGCAATATTTCACATTGAGTTTCTGTTTCTTGGATTTCCTCCTTACTTTCTTCTAATGCTTCTTCTTCAGTTTTCCAACCTGTATGGGGAGGTAATATTTTTGGAGGTGACCCATATTTCTCAGAGTAAGGCACTCTTACCTTTCTCTTGGGCGTCCCATATAATACATAATAGTCAAAAGAACGTCCAGATGGTTCGCCCAATAAATCCACCCCGCGGACACCTTCTTCATACAGTTGCTTCAATAAATTGTTGCGCAACACTCCCCTTTTTTTCTCTCTGCTTCTACGTCAATTTCCTCTTCAATGTCAGTCATATCGTTGTCCTCTTCTTCATCATATACCTCCTAAGATGTTTGACCTTCTTCACATTCCAGCACACACGCTTCTTCCTCATTATCTTCCATTTCCCCCTCTTCATTTTTCTTACTTTTGAACTCATTAGCTAGTAAATTATTATTAGCTATAACAGGAGGCAGTGTACCAAATTGAATAGTGAGGGGTCACCCTGGATCTTTTTCATCTTCATCCTTCTTCCCGCGCTCAAATTTTGATCTCCCAGAAGAACATTCTTGTAACTCTTCCATTGATTCGCCTATACTAGCCTCTTTATTAACTTTAAGAACATTTTTATTAGCCAGCTCAGGCAATTTAGGTGCCTTAGGATGTGAGGATCCATGTTGCTGTCTCATTATTCGTCCATAGTTCCGTTGAAAACGTCTTTGTTGGGTTCTGGTCATTCCGTTAAAGGGTACAACTCTTTCTGCATTATACTGGAACGAATGTCATACATTTGGTTGGCGATGTTGCAGCCTGAATGTTCTCCCATTATTTATTAGTCTGAACTGGGCTTCATTCTTTGGACCATTTAATTTGGCCTCATTTTTGTATATCAATACATTATTTTCGAATTTATCAATCCGGATTTATTTTTGTTAGATTTGAAAATTATTCGGTCAGTATTTCTGAATTTCAGATTTTAATTAAAAAAATAAATTTAGGCCACCACATGGCACTGCCGCTATTGTAGCAGCAGCACTCATCGCTGCAACCGGCAGTGACGAGAGCTGCTTCGGGTTTGGGGGTGGTGCGATGAGTGCCGCCACTGGGTTCAACAAATTTTTTTATAGGGTTTTCAGGTTGGATGGATTTTTGGAGGTGGGGGCTTGTGATGTACATATTTTAAAACACTAGAATAGAGGAGAAGAACGTATAGAATGCCTCAAAACTTCATTGTTCATTATTTTGCTTATAGATTCATGGATTGTAACTAAACTTTTACATTTGGTCGAAGGAGATTGAAGTCTCGGAATCACATATAGTTAGATCTAAATGGTTTTTCTTAGTTTAATTCATGTTTTTGAGTATTGAATATTCTTTTGCACTTATTTTCACGATTGTTATGTTTAATTGCTAGGAGGCCTACTAGTTTGTTATTCGTTACAATTTATCGCTAAGTTAAATATCAAATCCGTAATTGTTTGATTTCTTTAACCTGTGAAGCAACTAGTGTTTGATAATTTGCTGCTTTGGTGATTGTTAAATCTTAGGAAGAATGCTTAAATAGATTGAATGCAACCGCTGGTATTTGTGTTATCTAGTTCATCGATTTCTCTATTGTGTAAAGTTGTTATTAAATTAAATCTTGAGCCCTGGTTTGGGGTTATTTAATAATTAAGGTTAGTTAGAATGCTGGTTTTTAACTAACTAAAATTAAGGAGAAATAAGATTAATTCCAACGGTAAATACTCAAAATATGGGTTAATTTATACTTGCATCGATCAATTGTAAAGTTCCGACTGTGGATATTGACTTGGACAAAGGTTAATCTTTTGATTATTTTCGTTAATTTAATTTTCATTCTTATTAATTGCGTTATTTACAATTTTTTGCATACAAAAACCCCCCAATCATTGTGTGAAGCATAAAATATTGAATTACATACTTTTTGTGGGATCGACCCTTACTTCCACTACTACATTAGTTTTAGAGGTTATAGTATTACTTTAGGGTACCTACGACAGTACACACCACAATTCTAGTTGTATGGGATGGACAATAAAATATGTAACCTTTGGATATTTTAGCATATCCAATGAAATACCCGCTTATGGTCCTTGGGTCCAGTTTCTTCTCTTGTAGATTGTCTACTATTGCTTCAGACTGACATCCCCAAATGCGTACATGTTGCAAACTTGGTTTCCACCCTTTGAATAATTCAAAAGGTATATTTGAGACAGCCTTGGTTGGAACACTGTTTAATATGTATGCAGCCATTTTAAGAGCTCACTCCACAAGGATTTAGGAAGATTAGAGCTGCTAAGCATGCTCCGCACCATGTCCAATAAAGTTCGATTTCTTCTTTCTACTACACCATTTTGTTCCAACGTACCGGACATGGTATATTGGGTAACGATCCCATACTCTTGAAGAAACTTAGCAAATAGACCAGGTACTTGTCCATCCTCAGTGTATCTACCATAATACTGTTTACATCTATCTGATCTCATAATCTTAATTCGCTTGCCGCATTGTTTCTCTACTTTGGCTTTGAATGTCTTAAAGACATCTAAAGCCTCACTTTTTGTTATGAAGTAAGTAGATATACATCAACGTGAGAAATCATAAATGAAGGAGATGAAGTATCTTTGACCATGTGAGTCTATGTTTGGACTATATATGTCGGTATGTATGATCTCTAATATGTCGGAACTCCTATTGGCACCTTTCTTTGACTTGTTGGTATGCTTTCCTTTAATGCAGTCCACACAAGTCTTAAAGTCTGTAAAATCAAGGGTATCGAGCACCCCATCATTTACTAACCTTTTGGTTCTCTCTATGGAGATATGTTCCAATCTCTGATGCCATAATGTTGAGGAGTCCTCATTAATAACACATCTCTTAATGCCAGTTTGAACATGCATATTATGGTTAGTGGTTCGATTTTGCAAATGAAGAGAGTAAAGACCATCGGACAACGTACTAGAACCAACAATTTCAGAATTATAAGATAAACTGGAGTTATTTTCTGAAAATGTAAATGAGTATCCAAAAGGTACAAGTCTTGAAACTGAAATCAAGTTTCTAGAGAAACTTGGTACATAAAAGGTCTTTTGTAATTCTAAAATAAAACCACTACTTAAATTTAAAGCTTATTAATTTAGGATTTGAGGCTAAATGAATTCATACTTTTACCAATGTAGAAACATTCTGAAGAGAGAATCTAATTATATTAAAAATTGCCTGCGGGCTAAATCTTTAATCTAATGAGATCCTTTAGAGTTTAGACTTAAGTGATAGATTTTATCAAAAATATTTCTTAAGGTTTGATATTTTCTATCTTTGGCTTTATGATAAAACTATTAAATTAATTAACATAATTCCTGTGGGTAAATTAAGAAAATTAATTAATAAATTATTCAATTTATAATTTGGTATATAAAGGAATAATTGTACTAAGAGACTTAATTGTAAAACAGTAAATGTAATTACATACGAAAAATTAGCACAATTATTTTAATTGCATGCACAATAAATAAATAAAAATAAATAATGCAATTTACCAAATTAAAATTGCATAATTAAAACTAATTCCATACATATAATGCATAAATTAAATTTAAATGAAGAAAATATGCATAAAAAATAAATTGGGCAATTTTATACATTTTATGAAGTCCTCCTATCTCCAAGCGGGTCGATTTCGACCCAGTTTTTCTGTAAAATCCGACCTGTTGCAAGGTCGGACCCGATTATTACCCAGTTGAAACATGAGTTTTTAGTTTTTACATGCAAAAATCGACTTTTAACGTCCATAATGATTAAAAACTCAATAAAATGGAGTTTTAAGGACTTACATGCATTAAACAACAAACTATAAAGTTTTGAAAAAAATTCAAAATCGGCCAAAAGCCATGAAAATTTTCAAAAATTGTTGTGATAAAGTTTTGAACGATTTTAATGCACTAAAAGTTTATAAACATTATATAGAAATCGTTTTTGATCATAAAAGGCAAGGAGAAACACAGAAACTAAAATGCCAAGTTTTGCAAAAATGGCTATGGAGGAAAAAAATTTCTCATCAACAACATGCAGAGGTAACCCGCTTTGATACCAAATGTAAAACATATTAAGATTCTAATGCGGAATAATGAATCAAAAACCCAAGAAATCTTACCTCCGGCTATGGTGTTAGAAGGAAAAACTCTCTAGGTTTTTCTTTATAGTTTCCTCACTATTTTCACTCTATGGTGATGGTAACCTTTGTGTTTTTTTTTTTTTTAAGAGTGTAGAGTTTGGGAACATAGAGGATGCATATATAGTCGTGGTTAGCCATCAAACCTCAAACAAAATTGGGTAATTGCCATTTATGAAATTGGGTAACTTTGATCAATATGGAAGGTGCACTGAATGTGCAATATTGCAAATGATCAATTTAGAAAGTTGACAAATGGAAATGTTGACCATCATTTATTGGAAAATATTCTAACATATAGTGGACAATTGGATACATAAGACACATTAGAAAGTGATTCTAAACAGAGGAAAATAAAAATCGAAGAAACAATAAAATGCAAAACTATAAAATGTCATGCATGATTGAGAAATATGGCGTCTTAGAGTGACTCAATCCAAAAATTATATTAACTCAATTTAAATTTAAGTTATGTGAAACATACCATTCGATCAGCAGCCTAAGGGAAGGAACGACCCTCTCCAACATTTCCAGATCTGTCAATGATTGTACAAAAGCAACATATATGTATCCTTTAGTTGTCGATACACCGATATCGATGCGACAAGTTTCTGTATCCTGGGTTCAGGATTGACAGATTCTTCCAGTATATATCCAGGGGTTCAGGAGCCCAATTTGTTAACCACATAGTGAGATTCTCGCTCTGTTGTGTTTGTGCACAAACAGCTGCCCCTTCCATCTTGATTTGAATGACACAAAGGCCGTAGTAGTGATAGCTTTAGGGTCTTCTAGTTCCATGATCAACTAAGAAGCAAGGGAAGAGTAACTTTTGTTAGAAGAAAATAAATGCAATTGCCAATTCAATCAGAAATCGAGCTTAATTAATCAAAGATGAGTACTAAGAGATGGGAGAAGGAAAAGACTATAAAAGAAAAATACAAAGTGAATGGTCAAATTATTTTAACACAAAAAAGTACTACCTTGCAAGTTGGTCTCTTCTCTGGATGTCTCTCAAACTTGAGTTGGTTGAAGCCAATTTTGAAGCGGATGTCTTTTGCTGATAAGTATGGCAAACTTATTTACATTGTACATGGCCTGGGGTAAAGACAAGGCAATGACCAATGAACATAGAAAAAGAAAATATGAATTTAATTTCAAGGAATAAGTCTAACTAGAGCCGAGAGTATGAGTTCTATTATATGTTCTTTATCAAAATAAAGAATGTGGGGAACAAAAAATTACCCGATGACAGAAATATTGGTCTGGATGGTTTCTCTTAAAGAAGTTCTCGATACTATCTTATGTTGAGCGCCCAGGAACACGTGGCAAATTCCTAACAAGAACCTGAAGATGGCGCACATTCGTGTTATAATACATTGCAAATTTGAGAAATGCGCATGTCCTTTCATTTCAAAACTAACTACACAGATCAAATATTAGCTTTTTGACAATGAAAAGATCCATTATTTTTCATTTGCCATGATAAAAACAAATCGAATAGTGGAGTTTAACACAAATCATCACTTCCAAGTTTTGTACTTTACACACTCGATGATAGGAACTCTAACAAATGAAGTGCTATAAAAGACTTCAGTTTCTAAAGCAAGTTCACTTCTTGTGTACCATTTTATTATACGTACTTGCTATTGATGAATCTCATAACAAATTTTATCTCGACGAGAGTGCAATAGTCTGCTCATGAGATTCAAACATACATCTGAAGAAATAATATCACAAAACTTTGTTAAACTCTTCTCATTTTTATATCCTCAATAATATATAATTTATTGTCTAAGTTGAGTAGGAAGATTAGAATGTCTAAGATTGTGATGCATTTCAAGGTATTGAAAATTAAATTAAAGAGCACAAGGTCACATAAACGGATGAGGATTTTTACCAATTATGAATGATATTATTCAGGAAAGTACTATCAACTTTGTATACTTTGTCGAGAATGTATGAAATTTTTTCCCTTTTTGTTATAATTGAAATTGTTATTAAACGATATGAATTATATTTTCAGTTTTTCTATTTTCTTTCTCATTTAAATTTTTCCATGTTTTTTTTTTATTTATTAATATTGAAGCTTTGAATTGTAAGTTGAAAAATTTGTATGATAAAATTTAATTTAGATGAGAATGTTGTTTTGATATAATTTGATTAAAAGTATAAAAAAAATATTTTTTGATCGATATATAAAACAAGGTTAACATCTAAGATAAGAATTAGAAATAAATATTTATTTTCGTTTTTAACTAAAAGCGTAATTTCCTATTTAGGTAAGGATCAGAGTTTTTGAGATTTTCATTACACATTTTTTTTTTTTTTTTGGTCCCACAACACAGACGACCTCACTTTTTTTCTTCACTTGCTCATACTTTTAATTGATAAAATTGCTATAGATATCGATAGCCATTCGATGAAATTATAAGGTACCTTGCAACAAAAAATCACAGTCATGTTCCATGTATTAAATGCAAGAAACTGTGATCGCTAATACTTGATATCGAAATAGCAATATAAATTTAACTAATCGTGAATTGTTCAGCACGCTTGCCTTGGGAAGCCAAAAATTTTAACCACATTGATGTAAGTCTTCCATACTCCATTGATATATGGATGAAAAACCTGATATTCATGCATAACAGCTCCTCTTAGGTACGAAACTTGATGGAAGACATTAAGAAGAAACTGATAAAATGAAAAGAGCTATCGGGAAATGCTGAAAAGATTTTATCCCTAAAATTTTGTGTTCTTAATCATCCAAGATGATGCACTCATAGATCCTTGAACGCGCTTATCAATTCTATATTCTGGTTTTGGACTCCAAGCCTTTTCTTTTTGGGAACAATACAAATATAAGCTGGTTGTAAAATACAATTTCAAAATTTAAGAAATTAGTTTTATAATTTCAAAACTCTATAAAAATTTCATTTTCCATTATTTTCCTTCCCCTCATCAATTTATATAAGATATAAAAGAATCACGTCTTCTACAGTGTAAGGACGTTAAACTTACTTTTAAGATTTAGGACAAATGTTTGATATCGATAGCTTATCGAGGATGTTGAAAACCAAGTCAGGACTCTCAAAGTCTAAAGCTCCACTAGATACATTCACTGGAATAAGAACCACGAGTGCGACAATGGCTATTGGTTCAAATATTTTCAAGTTGTCATAATAGAAGAAAACGGCTAAGTTAATGTAAAAGAGTGATTTCTGAGAGAATTATAAAATAATCTTCAAGATAAATTCTACTCGAGTCAGAAATGTCCATAGTAAAATAAAAAACTAAGAAGAAAGTTGGAAATTGAAAATTTACGAGTACCCAAGAGTAAAAATTCGTAGGCATACAGCAGAATCAAGCCTAGCATGGCTAATAATCTCATCCTCACTCATTTTCAAAGCCTGTGGCATCCAATTGAGAAAATTGAATCCCACCACACCTCCAATGCTCGGATTAGTCCTCCTGCCATTCATATAGCATTTGAAGAAGTAAACCCTTTCATTGATGGACTGAATTTTGAGCAAAAGCAAAAGCAAGCAATATTACGAAAGTACTAAGTAAATTTATCAATGCAGACACCATTATATCTTTCCAAGTCGCCATTTTTTTCTGAATTGAAGAGAATTGAAATTGGGTCGTGAAAGTTTTATGAGTGTATTGAGAACTCACTTGAAAAAATTTGTCACCTTTGTATACAAGAAATTTTTGTGAGGTTCCTTTGAAAATGGTATGCGTATATAATTCACTCATTTCTAATTGTGGGGTTGCTTTGAATTATTTGCTTTTTACTTAATTAAATTGATAAAATAAGTATGACATTCAAGTGAAATATTTTCCATTATTTAGTATGTTAAGTATACGTGTATAGTATTGAGGCTGCTTTGAATTATTTGCTTCTTATTTAATTAAATTGATAAAATTAGTATGACGTTCAAGTGAAATATTTTTCATTATTGAGTATGTTAAGTATACGTGCGAAACTAGTCCATTTTCTATATATACGCGGAATAGAAGCCATTCGAGCACTAATTTAGTTTCGCCACTTTAATTTCATAAGTAATAAATGGTAAATAATGTTTTAAAATGTTATTTTAATTATAAAATTTTTAATATATTATATAAATTTAATTATTATTTAATTCTGGGTCAACCTCGGTTCGACCGTTTGACCTTTTAACTTTTTCGAATAAATAATTGGGCTGTTAAATATAGAACATTAATTATTCTTATCAAAATAAGGTTTAGTAATTTGTATGATGCCTAACTAAGGATTTTATCCCTCTTTAGTATATCTATAATTTGGAGACTAGGAGTAATACATTACGCAAGTTTTATACATTCGAGTTGATAGAACTGAATAAAATCAAAGACTAAAGATATTTAAGAAAATGACGGGTCGATAATAAGATTAATGCCCATTTCAGATAGTCTGTAGAGACAAAAAAGGGTTATCTTCATAGGAGAAATGATTTCTATTTTTATATATCATTTGCAAAGAGGAGTTCGAATGTATTGACAATCTAATGTTATTAGAATTTGATGCTATGAGATGCAAAAGTAGGGATATTAATGGTAGATGAGTGTCTGCCTTTTCTTGAAAATGGTATGCGTAGGTATATCGGAAATAGCAAGAAATGTCCCCTTTCACATGATCATTTGCAAAAATGTCCAAAATTTGTTACATGTCCATTTTACTAAAATTTAGACCAAAATGCCCTTAATGAAAATTTCAAATTCCACCATGAAAACAAATTTTCTCATACAATAATTAAAATTGTGCCATAATTCACTCTTTTCTAATTGTTATTTGCTTCTTACTTAATCAAATTGATAAAATTAGTATGAGTTCGAGTGGAATATTTTCATTATTGAGTATGTCAAGTATACGTGTAAAATTTATTACGCTGTGTATATTTATAATTTCAGCGTGTTTTTAATTAGAAAATGATCCTTTATGATTTATCTATCATATGAAACTCAAAACACGTCGATCAAAGTCTCGTGGAATTCATTATAGTATTTTTAGTAAACTACGACGATTAGATTTGGGAAACACATACCAATCTATTTGAAAAATGATTTCGTGCTTCAAATGTCATCGTCGAGATTCCAAATTTTTATTTATTGTACTTATATGAGTTATAAATTCTCCTCTAATTTTTCATAAATGTTTGCCCATGTTTGCTAGGTCAAATAATTTTTGCAAACTTACTGCGCAATCGGAGAAAATTTTTTCCGCTTGTTTTCCCTAAATCATTTTGTTCCGTATTTGTCTAAGTCCATGTGTTAAAAATGGTTGGGACTTTACAATATTTATCAATAAATTCAGATTTAAAAACTTTTCTTAATCTTGTATTTGAAAATTTTACATTAGGGAATTTAGATTTGGTAACGTATCGAATTATAGAATTTGGGGCATATCAATTTGGTATCAGAGCGCGGTTTACCTTTTTGTAGACTTGAGAAACATAAACTTGATTTTCAAAATTTTATGAATCATGTGTCAAATAAATTGTTTTAGTTACCATCATGTCGCCATTGTCGCAAATCATCGACTCGGAGGTAAATAAAGTTTTGATGAATTTATGTTATGACATTTGAATTGTTTATGAATAATTGTATCTATTTAAATCACGAGAATTTATGTTTAAAGAAGACATGTTTGAGAATGTGATTGAGATATTTTTTAATTTTGGTAGATATTTTGAGAAAATTATAAATGTCTATTTTAGTAGAAGATACCATAAACCCACCTAATTAGGCTTTGCATAATTGGTATTATAGATATGGCAAAAATGAAGAACTTGTAGAAAGATGATTGAATCTAAGAGAGATCCAACTCGTAGACGAGCATTCATTAGACACTGTGAGGATTATCAGTGGGACCTGAGGCATGGTGTGGGTTGGCCTATCCAGGAGATGTGGTGGTAAGACAATTGTGCCACTTGGTTATGGTTATTGAGTCGCACGCCACCTCATGGATACCATGTATGAAGGATGGCAGCTGAGTAGAACTACGACCAACTTTGAAGCATTATCTTACAGAGGTTACCTCGAGAGATTGATTAGGAAATATTTTTCTCTTAGATGAGGGCATGATGGAAGGCAATACGGAGAACAAAACTCCATAACTCTGTGCCCAATAACTAACATGAGAGAGATATTGATAGTGACGCACCACCTATTAGCTCAGATGATGAAGAGTAGTGATAAGTTAGTATTTATCTTTCATTTCGAGTTAAGGATGCTAAACAATGAAATAATGGAAAGGAAAGTATTTTCATCATGGTACATGATGAGGCCACCCAAGATCCAGACGTAATTACATGTATTTTATCCGTCTGTAGTATTCCTATTTACGTTCTTATTGATTCTATTACGACACATTCGCTTATATCTGCGACATATCTAGCCAAGATCAATGTTTCATGTGGGAAAACTGGTAGCATATTAGAAGTTAGTATGCCATCAAGAGGAATCATAGACACAAATAAGATTGTTAAGATGGAATAAATAGATTTTGATGAAGGTAATCCTTGAGGCAGATTTACGTGTCATAGAATTAAAGGATTTGGACATTATTTTGGGTATGGACTGGTTAGGTAGTAATAGAGCTACGATTGTATGTTTCGATAAGGAAGTGATCTTCAAAAGACCTCGAGATGAAGAGTTAAGATTTTATGGTTCGAAGATTAAGGCAATCCCCTGTCTTATCTTGGCTATGCAAGGGAAGAGGTTATTGAGGAAGAAATCTTGTCAAAGATATCTTGTTAGTCTTGCTAGCATACCATCAGAAGAGACAATATTGGATAAAGTGTGTGTTGTGCAGGAATACATTGACATATTTCTTGATGACCTATCGGGTGCCCCGTTGACAGACAAGTGGATTTTACAATAGATATGATACCTTAAGTTGCACCGGTGTCTAAAGCTCCATATCGGATGGCACCAAAAGAACTATAGGAGTTAAAGATACAGTTGGAGGAACTTCTACAAAAAGGATTTATTAGACCAAGCATGTCTCCATGGGGAGCTCCGACACTTTTTGTAAAGAAGAAAGATGGGACAATTAGAATGTGTATTGACTATCGAGAGTTGAACAAGCTAGCTATCAAGAATAAGTATCATCTCTCGAGAATTGAGAATTTATTTAATCAATTGAATGGTGTGACTATGTTTTCAAAGATTGATTTCAGGTTAGGCTACCATCAACTAAAGATCAAGCTGAGTGATATACCTAAGATGGTATTTCGGACTCGCTATGGACATTACAATTTTACAGTTATGCCATTTAGGCTTACTAATGCCTCTACAGTATTTGTAGATTTGATCATCAATACCTAGACAAGCTCATTATTGTGTTTATTGATGACATAATGGTATATTCGAGAGATTCTCAGCAACATGAAAAGTCATTTGAGGACTATTTTGGGAACTTTACCTAAGGGAAAATAGTATGCCAAATTCTAGAAGTATGAATTTTGGCTAGATCGAATAGGATTTTTGGGACACATTGTAACGGTTAAGGGTATAAAGGTAGATCTGAGTAAGATTGAAGTTGTTACTAATTGGCAAAGACTTGCAAATGTTGGAGACATAACGAACTTTGTTTTGGTTGGATATTATCGGCGACTTAGAGAAGACTTCTCTAAGATAGCGGGTCCCCTAACACAACTGACTCAAAAGGGTTTGAAATTTGTATGGTTCGAAAAGTGTGACTAGAGCTTCCAGTAATTGAAAGTCAGATTAGTATCCGTTCTAGTATTAGCAATTCCAAAGGAATCAGAGGGATTTGTTATCTATAGTGATGTGTATAAGCTAGGTTTAGGTTGCGTTTTGATGAAACGTGGAAAGGTGACAGCCGATGCATAGAGACAATTAAAGCAGTGTGAGAAAAATTATCTAACACGTGATTTAGAACTTGCAGCGATAGTTCACGCTCTCAAAATTTGACGTCATTACTTGTATGGAAGCAGGTGTGAGATTTATAGTGACCACAACAGTCTCAAGTACGTGTATACGCAGAAAGAATTAATTATGAGACAATGACGGTAGTTAGAGCTTGTAAAAAATTATGATTGCACCATCCTTTAGCATCCAGATAAAGCTAATGTAGTAGCGGAGGCTCTAAGTAGGAAAAATATGGGTCATTTATCAGCACTGTGTATTGAGGGATGCTTTGTTAAGTTTGAGATATCAAGGAATTAATTTAAAAATAAGTTTTATGTCAAAAATTTAGCTTTCGGCCAAATAATCAAGTATTTATCTAGCAAAAAAATTCATATCGATATTGGGCTTGTTTCGAAGCTCATATTATGGCGAATTTTGTTATGGTGAAAAATTTATTTCGGATAAGTTGGGCTTAAATTATTATAGTTCAAAGGAAGTCCTATTTTCATTAAGGTTAATCAAGCAATTAACTAGTTTTGGCAGCTGATAAGTTGAATTTGATCATTTCCAGTCAATTTACGTGTGGAGGAAATACGTATGGATGGCCTGTTGAAAAGGCCATAATTCAAGTTTTGCCTTTGACAAATAAATAGCATTTAAAAAAAAAAAAAACTAATCATAATTTTAAATATTAAAAAGGCAAAAATACCCCCAATTGAAAGAGATGAAAATCGACCTTCCTCTTCCTCTTCCAAAAAATCGACCATTTGAAAGCGAAATCTGGCCACCACACCGACAACCTTCCACTACCGACGCCAGCGCCGACAAGAAGGTTAGTATTTTATCCTTTAAATTCCCTTTCTGAAAGATGATTGTGTTTCAATTATTTTCACAATATTTGAGTTTATTTCATTATATATGCCTAAATCCAGTCTTAGGAGTGAAATGTACCAATTTGAGGGAGTTAAGGGCTCTTTTTTTAGCTTAGCCATTTCCGGCGCTGCAAAGAGCTGGCATCGACTTGCCGGTTGTGTTGCAGATTCCGACTGTTAACAGCCGGTTTTTGAAACCGATTGTTAACAACCGATTTTTGGGCCACAGCCGACCCAGATCTTTAGTGGCGTAGGCCGCTGTTAAGTACGCCCAGATTTTTTTTATTTTTTAATAATTTAATATAATAAATGGTGTATTAAATAAATATTTATGTAATTAAATATTTTACGTAATTGAATAAAAGTAATATAATTAAATATTGTACCCATTTCATTAAAATTAATATAATTACATAAATGATTTACGTAATTGAATAAATTGAATATTAAATAAATATTTATATAATTAAATATTTTACTTAATTTAAGAAATCGAATATGAAACAAATATTTATACAATTAAATATTTTACGCAATTGAATTTTTTTATATAATTAAATAATTAATTTTAATTTGATAATTACTAATATAATTAAATAAATAATTTTAATTATTAAATATTATGTTTTAACATATTAGCAACTTCTTATTTTTTCCTTGAAATTTTATTATTAATTGAATAAATATACTATGAAATAGATATTTGTACAATTAAATATTTTACGTAATCGAAAAAAATTTATATAATTAAATAATAAATTTTGATTTCATAATTACTGAAATAATTAAATTAATAATTTTAATTATTAAATATTATGTTTTAACATAATAGCAACTTCTTATTTTTTCCTTTTAATTTTATTAATAATTGAATAAATCGAATATGAAATAAATATTTATAGAATTAAATATTTTACGTAATCGAAAAAAATAATAATTAAATAATTAATTTTAATTTGATAATTACTAATCGAATTAAATAAATAATTTTAATTATTAAATATTATATTTTATCATATTAGCAACTTCTTATTTTTTCCTTTTAATTTTATTAATAATTGAATAAATCGAATATGAAATAAATATTTATAGAATTAAATATTTTACGTAATCGAAATTTTTTATATAATTAAATAATTAATTTTAATTTGATAATTACTAATAGAATTAAATAAATAATTTTAATTATTAAATATTATATTTTAACATATTAGCAAATTTTTTTTCCTTTAAATTTTATTAATAATTGAATAAATTCAATATGAAATAAATATTTATAGAATTAAATATTTTAAATAATCGAAAAAATTATATAATTAAATTATTAATTTTAATTTGATAATTACTAATAGAATTAAATAAATAATTTGAATTATTAAATATTATATTTTAACATATTAGTAACTTTTTTTTCCTTTAAATTTTATTAATAATTGAATAAATCGAATATGAAATAAATATTTATAGAATTAAATATTTTGCGTAATCGAGAAAAATTATATAATTAAATAATTAATTTTAATTTGATAATTACTAATAGAATTAGCAAATTCTTGTTTACTTTTATTTTTTAATTTAATTAGTTGTGGTGGTGGGGACAAATACAGTGTCCCGGAGGAGGGTAGGACAGAGTGCGTGGCCCGGGAGGAGGTGGTGGTGGTGGGGAGCCCGGAAGAGATGGCCCCGGAGGAGGGTAGGACGAAGAGGGTCCCCGGAGGAAGTGGTGGTGCTGGTGGGGAGCCCGGAGGAAATGGTGGTCCTCGAGGTGGAGGACGAGCTTACGTCGACGTGGCTACAGGGAAAAGGCGTGCCTTTGACGCCTCGAACAGGTGGTCGGCAAGAGGGTCAGGTTGCCTTCGTAGTACGTTGTTTCTCCCTTCACGGCTGAGGCAAAGAGGAGGACGTTCGTCGACGGGACGTACCCCAATCTGTTTCGGGAGGTGGACGCAACCAAATGGAAAGCGTTTGAAACGGAGTGGAGGATAATTAAGTTGGAGTAAGTATTTTAGAATTTCAATGAAGAATGCTATGCTAACTCATCTATATCTTTTTTAACATTTTTTTCAGACATAGCCGCATCGGTCGGGAGATAACTATCTCAGATGACTATAAGTGGTTTCAGACATCACCACTTCGGGGTGTTATTGTTAATAACAGCCTAGCCATCGTGCGGGACCAGACGATGACGAGGCAATCGAGGTCGTAAGTATTTATATTTTGTTTTTAACTTGGAAACTTAGTTTTTATCTAACACGTTTTCGAACTAACACGTTTATTATTCAATTGTAGGGACGATTGCGGCATTTTTACAATAAAATATATCGAATTTTTGAGTATAAGACATAAGGTTAATGGAATCAACCAAGCATGGATACAAATTTGGAGGAATAAATTAGCGTGCGATTTGTACGAATTCGAGTGTGACCCGTAAACGTTGTACATTTAATTGTTAATTCATTTATTTAATACTTGTAAATATTGTAAAAATAGTACATTGAATTTTGTAATATCGTAAATTGAATTTTTTTTCATTTATTTATGTATGATTTATAGAATTTATATAATTAAATAAATAATTTTAATTTGGTAATTATGAAAATTAAATATTTTATTTTATCAAATTAGCAAATAAAGTTACACTAAAATGATTATCCAATTATTGTTCATTTAACAGCAATACCATTACATATCCGAATGAATCGTACAAGTTTGACGAGTATGACCGACTGCTCTACATCTATCGCACCGACGCGGTCGAGAAAACTGTCCAGTAGATGGTATTCTAGAAGTTCGTGGACGCCCAGGGCTACGAACTTTAACTACCGGTGGCGACAGACTATTAAGTGGAATAATATGGCCAGAAACTTCCCAATCAGATTCGTTCGGTAAGGGAAATATAGTCTCAGCATATGCAGCTCTCCAATAATCAGCTGTGTAATAATGAGAGTATAATGTTCTCGATGCATAGTTCCAACCATATCTGATCAAGCCCGAAAAATTGAAACTAAATTACAATGAACCACATAACTTAATCAAAACCCACGCAATTTATGGACGTATAATATAAAATGTGTTATTTTAAATATTTTTCTTTTACAAAAAAATGAAAGCACTTCAAAAAATAATTCCCACTATAGAAATACCACTTTACAAATATTCTTGATTTTTATAAAAAAATTCAGAATTTAATCAACTCTAAAAAATATTTTTTAATACTTTTTATAAATTTATTTAAATAATAAAATTAAAAAATATATTTTTGATTATTTGAAAATTAATTTTTAATTCAAGAATTTTTTTGGGACCAGCATAAAACTTTCCAAATCGACATTGAAATAATTAACGTCCAAAATTAGTTTTGGGACCAATACGTAATTTTTCAAATTTATATTGGAATGTCAGGTGTCAAAATAGGTTTTTGCTTTCCATTTCAAATTTCTCTCCAGTTTTTTTAAAACACTGGGGCGGTGCCCCACATATCCGCGACGCGTGCTGCCATTTTGATCCTAAAAGTTTTTTCGTTTCGTCTTTCCGACTAATTTTGACGTTCTGAATTCATCTATGTGGTCAAATTTTACAACATCAATTTTTAAGGCTTTGTTTGGGACCCAAACAGAACCGACTAAAGCTGAAATTAAAAAAAAAATGTTCCCAGATTTTTCTTAAAACTTTGGAAGGCATTAAATGCTTCAATTCAAGACCAAACTTTGAAAGGCTATGTCAAAAGTTACCATTAATGATATTGAAGATTTTGAAAGAAAACGAAATTTATGCATTTCGATTATTCTAAACCATTTTAGCATGTTTTTAAGCAAGAAAACAACCTATTTAGGCTTTGATACCAATGTAAAATGTGTTTGCATGCTTCTAACCGAATTCCAAATTGTAGAACTTACTTGAAATTCCAAAATGAGGTTGAATCACTTGCCTTTGGTTTGCTTGTCTGGTACATTGCTTGTATCCACTCCAAAAATGGGCGACTTGTTTTCTTCCAACTGTAAAACTTGCTTCAGTGGTGCTCGTAGAATTAGCAAAGGTCTGCTGAAATTGTTATCACCTCTCAGTATAAAACAAATTCTTGCACCCGATATTGTAGAATGTCTGTGTGAAGAAACGGTCTCGCAACTAGTAAGAGAGACGCAATCAAAACCTTCAATTAACGATGTTCACGAGGGTGGAAAAGAAAAAGGTGGGAGTGGACAGGGGCGGACCCAGACCATTTTTACTGTGGGGTCAAAAATTAAGGACGCTCGAGTGAAACTCGGGTTTTCCAAGGACAGTAGACTTCTATCATTGGCGTTCGATCGAAATTTGCCTTACACCTCAAGTTTCTATTATGTCAAACACCGGCATGGCATATACACAAGTTTTTCAAAAACTAAAGATGAATAAACACGATAAAATATAACTCGTTGAATAGATCGGAGCAGGAATTTTTTGAAAAAAAAAATTACCTTATAATTTCCAATACATGAACAATAACGAACATGTTAGCCATTACAACAAATCAGCTGGATTTTTCAAGTGAAAGAAGAATATTGTCATCAACGATAATCCCAAATATGTGATATCTAATGAATGCTACAAGAAAATAACAAATTGCAACAACAACATATGCAAATATTTAGGGGTGAAGCCAGGAATATTGTTTAGTGTAGATGAAATTTAATCGAGGTTGGAGTTTTTGGGGGCTTGAAACGTCCACTAAATTTGGGCCATTAAATTAAAGTATGCAATATGTATTCATATTTTCTTAACTAGCTAATCTATGAGCTTAAAACTCAATAAACCAATAAGCAAAATGAAATATTCAATCTCAAATAAAGTTCGACCATAAATTTAATGATGGTAAAAATATAAAACAATATTAGGACAAATGACATAGTTTATAAGACCAAATTGTTGAACAAAATTTGAATTTGTATAATTTTTACACACACCACTTAGTTGATTAAATAATATAATATTCCGACTTAATGGACTCTTT
Source organism: Fraxinus americana (assembly GCA_035079005.1). Lineage (NCBI taxonomy): Eukaryota > Viridiplantae > Streptophyta > Magnoliopsida > Lamiales > Oleaceae > Fraxinus > Fraxinus americana. The sequence goes on along the minus strand of JAVHZT010000112.1, from coordinate 232,382 downwards.
CTCTTCATGCACTCTTTCTCTCACAAGTTCTGACTACAAAAAAAGAAACTCAAATTATTTGTGGGGTCATTTGACCCCACATGACTCCATGTGGGTCCGTCCCTGGGAGTGGAGACAACAGTTGAAACTGATCAGGGAGGTGTTGAAGCCTAAATGAGCTTATATATGCTGGTTGTGGGAGAATATAGACTAGAGCGGGACAACAGAATTAATTGAAATTTATTTATTAATTGATTCACTTGAAATGTAGGTTCAACTTTCATTTGAGCAACCATTTATTTAGGAGAAATCTTTTCAGATTCAAATTCAATTTCTTTATATATTTTAAAAAATAAAATAAGTGTTTTTAAGTTTCTAATTGTAGTACCAATAGACATACCCTCATTTTGTTATATTTTTCTTACTCTATTATTAATTTTTTTCTTATGTATAATTATAATATTTTTGGGCCCCTTACCAAAGCAGAGTCTTAGGCGATCACCTACCCCGCTAATCAGGGTCGGCATTGTAAAGAGTTGACCCTTTGCTACAACTTATTCAAGCACGAGACATTGTGGTGTAAAGTAATCCACACCCTTATTGAGTATGGTAAACGATGTATAAAGAAGTACCACTTATGTATTCAATGAACAAAACAAAGCGAATTAGGTGACATGTAAGTTGGAAGACAAAGTTCATCCCAATATGCAGTAATGGTGGGCATGATTCCATTTGATTTTTATTTCAAGAGAATCAAACCATGAGTCAGTGGTTTTTTCTTTGGGGGAGTGTTCCTCCTAGCAATATTTTTGACGTATAATTTTGACAAAAAATTTGAACCCTTAAATCTATATCAATCTAACGGTCTCCATCAATAATATTAAAACTTTCAAAAATTTATTTCCTAAAATCCAAAATTATCCTAATTACCTTTTAGTATAATCAATTAAGCACCTTTTAAGCGAAAAACAAAGAAGAAATCGCAATTCGTCTATCATTCCTTTTAAGGAGGGGGAGGGGGAGGGAGGAGGGGTGTGTAAGTGTTATGCCCTAGGTCCAATCAACTTTGGACATAAACACTTTGAATATATATAATCAATGCATATATATGGCAATATCTATTATTTAATTGGATTAATATTCTAATAAATTAAATAATAGAATCCGTAGATTCAAGTCTTGGTGATTTGTTAATCACAAGGAGTTGTGATTGTGAGATACAAATTACATATGACTGAATCTTAAATCGTCCGTGGTCGAGGTAATAACGAGATACGGATATCGTTATTACGGATAGACTATCGCGTGTGGCATTCTTACTTGTGAAGTAAGTAGCTGATCTCACAAGTTAAAGTGTGGTGACACTTGAATGAACACGTGGATGTTTTGTTATAGAACAAAACATTGGAGACCCGCTGAGAAATTCCACATGGATAACTATCTAAGTGTCAGTGGTTAATTTCTAACGTTCGGTAGTGGAATTGGTCATTTGACTTGAGGTCATCATAGTACCTTATATGAAGGCAGGCATACTTTGGTGGTGTTGGATGTTGCTCTGTCAAGGGTTGCTAATACAGCATTGTTCGGGTATGTTAAGAATCATATGAAGGTTGTGAATGATCAATAGAGGATTCGTCACTCTTAGATAGTAAGAGATTATGATCTACATTTTATCCAGTTAAGTTAATAATGAAATCCTTGGCCAAGGTGAACTCATAAGTCGGAAAAGAGTTTTCGACGTACATTGACTTAACAGTGGGATAAAAGATATGATCGATAATTGAGATTCACACATATCCATATCTCATAATTGATCGGATCATATTGACGAAAGGATTATAGTTTCACGGTAAATGAACAAGTTTGGTTTTGTCATGCTACGTGATATTTCCCGTCACATGTATTGCCCTGATACATTGCTAGATGTCAATCTGAGACAACGAAAGTGAATTAGTGATAAATTAAAAGGGGCGTTTTAATTTATCGATTTTGATTAGATCAAAATAATAATTCACGTCGTTCGGCATCATGATCGGGAACCTAATGAGTCACACACAAAAGAGAATCAGAAGAATGAGATTTACCAATTAATTAATTGACAAGTGTTGGATAATTAATTAATTGAGTTGTTTATTAATAGGCTCGAATTAATTAATTGGATTAATTAATTCATGGACCAGATTTAATTAATTTGATTAATTAAATATTGGACCGGGTTAAGTTTAATAGATGGGCCGAGCCCATCTAGACTTATATTAATAGACTATTAGGGTTTGAAAACTGTAGAGAATTTTTATTATTCTTACTAGCACAAGAAAAGAAACCCTAGCCACCATTCTTGTTCTCTGTATGGATCACCATTGGAGGCTGAACAATTGGACAGCTTGGAATGCAGATCGTGATCATCGGAGTTCGTGAATCAGCAAAGGGTTTTACAGAATTCATCAAAGGTATAATTCTCATCACAGTTTCTATCTAAACACATTGCAAATTTTCGTTTGGGAAGTGAAAATTATTTTATTTTCGCTGTGCATTATTAAGTAAATTCCCAACAGGGTGGAAGAAAAAACTTCCAATAAGATAAAAGAGTTCTCTTCATTGAAGAAATGATTTCTATTTTTATGTATTATTGGAAGGAGGAGTTTGAGCTTATTGACAATCTAACTTTATTAGAATTTGATGCTATGTGATGCAAAAGCAGGGATATTAATGGTAGATCAGTGTCCGCCTTTTCTTGAAAATGGTATGCATATATAATTCACTCTTTTCTAATTGTGACGTTGCTTTGAATTATTTGCTTCTTACTTAAAGAAATTGATAAAATTAGTATGAGTTTGAGTGGAATATTTTCATTATTGAGTATGTCAAGTATACATGTAAAATTAGTCCATTTTCTATATATATAAGTGAAATAGAAGCCATTCAAGCACTCATGATTAAATATCAATGTTCTCAAAACCGGATTGGACAAGTGGTTCAACCGAAAAACTTGTGAACCGGATCGAAATCCAGTCCGATTATAGTATAAAAACCGAATGTAAACAAACCAATGCAAAAATCCTGAAACCGTCCGGTTCAACTGAAAATTGGCGAACCGGTCACAATTTTTGCGGGTTTCAAAATTGATATTTTCATAAAAATAAAATAAAACAAGTGTAAAATGAAGAAGAAGACTTCATTGCTGCTCCTATCCTTAACCGCGGGAGATGTAGTATAATTGCACAAATTCTTAATCAAATCCAATATTCAAATCTAAAACAATCTTAAAAAAAAAAAAAAAAAAAAAACGAATACAAGTATATATATATATATATATATCTGCAGAGAGAAGATAATAGGAGGCGACGAAATAGGGGTAAATGTAGCACTTTTGCCTCTGCATAAGTGCATATACATATTCTATATTAGCTTTTGGATTTGGACTTTGGACATATGGACTATAAAATTGTTTTGGCCCATTAAATTTCACCACTTAAATTTCATAAGTAATAAATGGTAAATAATAGGTGTTAAAATTTTATTTTAATTATAATTTTTTTAACATATTATATAAATATATTTATTATTTTAATTTCGGGTCAACCTTAGTTTGACCGTGTGACCCTTGACCCTTTAACTTTTCGGGTCGATGATCGGACCGGTTTTCAAAACACTGTTAAATATAGATCATTAATTTTTTTTTGTCAAAATATGGTATAGTAATTTTTATGATGTCTAAATAAGGATTTTCTCTCTTTTGTATACTATAATTTCAAGACTATGTGTAATACATTTTATACATTAGATTTTATAGAATTGAATAAATCAAAAAATAAAGATATTTAAGAAAATTAGGGGTTGATAATAAGATTAATGTCCATTTGAGATAGTTTATTGAGACAAAAAATGGTTGAAGAAATGATTTCTATTTTTACGTATTATTTGCGAGGAGTTTGAATGTATTGACAATCTAATGTTTTTAGATTTTTTTATGTGCATATATATATATATATATATATATATATATATATATATATATATATATATATATATATCATTCTTAAAAAATAGCGGTCACTTACCATCAAGGCCCGAATTCTCTGTTATAACAAATTCACCTTCCCAAAATACAATTCATCTCGCACCGACGATTAAAGCCACAGAGATCTGAAATTGCCATTCTACAGCTGCTCGCACTGCTTGAGCCGACGTTAATTAGACCATACATGTCACAATTCGAAGATTTCCGTCACATTGATTCTGAAAAAAATTGGGCAATTCATTAAATAGATACCAATACGTCAATCATCATCGAATTCAGTGGTTTCGTATTGATCGGGTATGTCATTCTAAATCTATTAATTGCATGTTTGTGTACTTTTTCATCATTCCAATCAATCATTGATGGATTTATAATACTGGAATTGCATGAATTGACATTAATCAAACAACTGCCGTCATCTTGTTTATAAAGGATTAATCAATTTATGTGACTTCAATGTGAACAAATTGATTGACAGAACCGATGAAGACTTCCATGACTAACAGTGATTGTGTTGTGACTAATATCAAGAGTCTTCAACCTAGTTTGCTTTATTAAAAAAGACTGATATCAAAATATGTGACCCGCATTTAAAAAAACTGTGACATATTTTTGTTGTGACTTATAATTAGGTCAGTGACCTGGTCCCATATGTGCTTCGAATTTCGTAATATGTCTGTGACCATTATTGTTCATGTTGTGTAATGTAATATGAAAAATGTGACATGTAGATATTCAATATGTAACCATGACTAATAAACTGTGACGTGCTTTTGTTATGACTCAGAGGTAGGATACATTCATGTTTGTTTGTTGAATGGGCCACAACTATCGTTGGTGTTGATCGATCATAATTGCGGGTATACCAAGCTTCTGGATACAGTTATGACAGAGTTTGGTTTGGATCCTGCTAAGGTCGCAGTCACAATGAGTTATGTATTGAGTAGTGATCTGCCTCCAGTTATAATCAAGAGTGACAATAATGTGTTGCCATACATGGTGTTGAAGGATATGGATCGTGACCCTTCCAAATATCCAATAAAAATTGAGGTCACAACGGTAGAATGTGTCAAACAGCGTACCACAGTACCAATTTGTGTACAATCTAATGAACATGAATTTTCATTACTAGATATGTCATCATATATATGCGGATCAATAGAAGAACTATCATGTCACAATTTCGAACATGAAGTCATAGTTGTATCAGTAGCTGATTCTAGGGAAGTAGAGAAAGGAATGATTTTCCGTAACGAAGAGATTCTAAACCTAAGCTTGTCCTTATATGCAATCCAAAATATGTTTGAATATGTGGTTGTTTGGTCAGATAAGAAAGACTACCTTGTTAAGTGTCACAACGAGTGTAGTTGGATATACAGAGCATCAAAGCTGGCCAAAACATAGATGTTTAAAATTAGACACATTGCAAAAGGTCACACATGTGCTTCCAATATTGTATTAGGTACTCATAGGCAAGTGACAAAGTCAGTTGTGTCATCTTGTATAAAATACAAATACACATCGTCGCGCACCATACACACTCCAAATGATATACGTAATGACATGTTACATACATATGGAGTATCTTTGAACTATATGGTGAAAGTGGTCACAACTACAGAACTTGCGACAACTTGGTTATGTTAAATCAAAGACAATCAAAAAACAAAGAAACGAAAAGGAAGTTAACTGATGATAGACATGGACAATAATTCGATGATTTGTTTATTTTTTTCATTCAATTTTTGTATGTGATGTTTGAGAGGACAAATATATTGATTCAAAAAATATATTTGTTTATTCTTTCATTAATTTTTTTACAATTAGTTGCCCAAAACCACATGTGACCTGTGTTGTAATCATTATACTATAATCTGTGACTTGTGTTGTGTCCATTAAAAAAAATCCATAACTATTAATAATTATCTGTGACCCGTGTAATATCCCGTTATCAATCAATATGCACAAGCAAACATGTCCTGTAACCACTAAACATTTTTTGTGACCAATATTATGATTATGTGACATGTTCTATCCTGTTATCAATCATTATACAATAATCTGTGAACTGTATTGTGACCATTGAAAAATAACTTGTAACTAATAAAAAGAATCTGAGTCCAAGATGTATCATGTTGTCAATCATTATACAATACTCTGTGACATGTGCTGTGACCATTTAAAAAGTAACATGTGACAAGAAATAATAATCTGTGACCTGTGTTGTATCCTGTTATCAATACACAAATACGTGGACAATGATATGCAAAATTTGATGTCAAGACAATAACATTGAACGACTAAGACATCTGATTAAATGCAACTGATTAACATCCCAAGTCAACTGATTAAAATCCCAAGTAATAACTACAAAATTACATGTTCAGATTTAATGTTCAGACTACATTTCAAGTGTCACTCTATGGCAATACTTGCTCCTCCAGTTTGCCGCGCACCTTCTTTGTAGCCTTTTTTATTTCTCGATGTTTAAATAGCAAGGATGCTATATCCAGCCGTGCTCTACCCGCTTCAAATTATGTCAACATCATTATAACCTGTAACCAATTTTTCTCTGGAATAACAAAACTCCAAACCTGCATATTGATCACCAAAAAAAGTACTAACTCAATAATCATACAAAAAAAACTCCCAATATGGTCACAACCTCCAAACATGCATATTGGTCACAATAAAAAAAGGACCCGATTGGGTATACATTAAAAACAATCAATTTTTGACAACTTTTGAGGCCTTAAACTGCTTAAATTGAACCTTAAACGGGTTTCAATTTAACCAGTTTAAGGCCTCAAATAAGGCAATGGAGTCTTAGACTAATTAGTTTTCCACCCCACTTATAAGAGAATCGATTGACTTAACAAGAAGAAAATGAAATCATGAAGGGCCAACTGGAAATGGGAGTACCAAAGAAGATTTTCTTGATCACTTTTCTATCAACTTATAGAAAGAATCACAGAACTGCAGGAATCTTAGATTTCAAGTCTACACATATCAATGGTCGCATTTTCCTTACAACATCAATGAATTCAATTCCATTTCCTCACTTCCAAACCAGATTCATATAATTCATCAAGAAACATGCACAATTCTCATAAATAGATGTCGGCCAAACTTCAACTCAAGATGTTCGTCAGATAGATTACCATGCTTAACTGGGAAAACTTATTTCCACAAACCAAGGCAGATGATAAAAGCATATTTTTCAGTAATTACCTGGATATTGCCAAAGAGCAGAAACTAAGTTTCTCAATAACTTCTATGTTAAAATAGTTAACAAATGAGTAAATATTTCTCGCAAGGGCTCCAATATTATGTACTATCCAAAGGATGAAAGATTACAGTGACAGTAAAGCGTTTATGCACAAGATGAACAACTTTTTTTGATTGACTAATTACAGAAAAGTAGGATTTGCTAACGATAGCAGCAAGTTGGAAGCACAAACATTTTTAACATATTTACAGTGATTGTATTTACACTAAGCAATCGGTTTTATATGTAAAAATCTCCCAGAGAAGTGTTCAACACTCGCCTAATAAAACATGAAGAACAAAACATAACGCAATGTACTAAACTCATATACTAAAATTCGTAAATCAAACAAAGCCGAAATATTTTTTTATGGGTCACAATACGAAATACCATTATGCACTAAACTCATACTTCACGAATTGAATATAACATAAGTCACAAATGTATAATACATCATCAATACTCGTTATTGATGGAGTATTATAAGGGATTTTATTTATTTAGTTTCCAATTTTAATTAGTATTTTAGGAAATATTATTATGATTTGATTTATTAGCTTTTGCAATATTTTCTTACTTAGAATATGGTCCTTTAAAATCTTATATAAAGGGGACTATGGTCCTTTAAAATCCTATATAAAGGGGACTATGTGACGTAATCAGAACAAGTTGACATGAATAAAAATTATTATATTTCTTCCCCAATTTCTCTCTATTATCTCCGTCTTCTTTTCTCTTTTCCTCTTTCTTTCTCTTCCTCTATTCCATTTCCCCTTCTATTCTATTATAATTATTCTTGTTGGATCTTGCATCAATTTGGTATCAGAGCTTAATTCATATCCTTTGGCCAAATAATCTGATCTCCACCAATAGTTTCCATACCAACCACCACCTTCCCATCACCCATCAAGCCTTCCAACCACACAAGCCATCCGCCTTTCATACCATATATACTTCTTCCACCACAAACCAACAAAAAAAAAAATAAACCAACAGCTCCAACCACCCAAAATTCAGCCTTGATTAGCGGCTACAAAAAAAAAAAGTTACTGTTCATATTACTACTGTTAAGGGGGATAGTGTTCATGCCCAGAATTTCATTTTAGAATTTTTCATTAATTCCACCGAAAAAGTGGGAGAGAGAGCTGTTGTCCAATATTACAATAAAAACCTTGCTATTGCTGTTGACCTTGTCAAAACCCTACACCCCACATGTTTAGATGGTGTTTGGTGGGGATTAAAATTAGATTTTTAGTAAATTGTGATAGAAGTTTTTGAAATGTGTGGTTGAAAAGTTGTGAGATCCATAAAAGATGTGTTTAATATTGATTGTTTGACTTTGACTTGGATTAAAATCAGATTTTAATCCGGACCAAACATGGCTTATTATCTAGGCTCACTTATATCCATACACAAATTCTTCAATTCACAGCCCAATTACAAGATCCCATTAACCCCATTAAACCAGCCCACATACTAATCAGTCCATTAAACCAGTACTAATCCACTACTAGCCCAAATCAGCCAATTATCCAAATCCCAGAAAACCAGCCCATACCCATCCTATAATGCACAACATCTCCAAGTGGTAAAAGAGGAAGGTGGAAAAACTCCAGCTTTGCTTGAGGCTGTCGCGTCAAGGGTTCGAATCCTGAAATATGGATTTGGTCATTGGGTAAGTGCAAGTGTACAAGCAGCCTTCCATCCTATACCCTTGGAGGCATAACCTGCAATTTACCTCCTTTACCAAGGCCCATAACAGGGCAGGTGAGGGCCGTCAAGGATGCGGCTCATCCTTTATAATGCACAATCTCTAAACCCACTATACCTAAGTCCACATATAACAAGCCCAAGACACCCAACCCATTACTAGCCCTAACCATTGTAACCCACCATACTTATCTTCAACCTCGCCATTTCTTCTATAGTCGCTATCGTCGACTGCCACCTTCCAACACCCATTCAAGCCCTACAACTACCTTTGTACAAACAAACAAACAAACACACACACACACACACACACAAAAACCCTTAAACGAGTACAAAGCACAAGAAGGATCATCTTAGCAGTAGCAGCATTTTTTTTTTCTCGGATTGAGTTTCCTATTTAAAAAAAAAAAAGAAAAAAAAAAGAGAGTGACATTACTTGGGGTATTTAGCTCTCTATTTGCAGGGGAACGCTGTTAAACATCTATGAGTAAATGAAATTGGTCTTGAAGGAATTATACCCAGCTTTTAATTCAAACTGTGCATAATGTCTTCAATTCTAGGCACGCTACGATGTCTTTCAACTATATCCAGCATTTGGGAAGCAATTTCCTCATCAGATCATTGTGCATCACCAGTCACTTGAAATGAGTGTCATGAGGTATACCATTTTTTTATTCGAAAAATTTAATTTGTATTTAGGTGTTTTGGCCTGTTAATTAATAATAATAATAATAATAATAATAATAATAATAATAATAATAAGCTTAAAAACAAAAAAATGTCATCATACACCACATACACTTCTTGTAACAACACTTACACACACAACACGCCCTTAGTTCACTACCACAGACATATGCCTTCACTTTACACTTATTCTTGCAATTATTCTCTATCTCGACAATTTATAAGGGACACATTTACTACTTCGGAACAAGTAGCATTTCAATTATGGAACTTCGATGGCCCTATTGGATCTGATTCATTTCTTGCTTGGCTTGACAATCTTGAAAATTCTTTGTCCATCACAATTTGGTATACTAATATCACTTGTAGAGTTTGCTAGGTGTTATTGGAAATCATTTTTGCATAACATTGATAACTTAGGTTAGTGCCCTATCACTCTGTGGGATTAGATGAAACGAATTCTAAGTAATAAATACGCCCCTGTGTACTATAAAACTCAATTGCTAAATCAATTCTTTTCACACTGCAGGCAAGGTACTACCACTGTTAGTGAGTATCTAGCACATTTCGAAAAGTTATTGACCAATTGTTATATTTATGAGTCTCCCCACATCAAAGCTTCTAGATTTATCAATGGTTTGAATCCTGAAATTTTGCCTAATGATGTTCTTGCATTCCAATCCTTAGACGACACTTACCAACATGCCAACCTATAGAACTTATCTCTCTATCTTCGCCAGGCATGTCATAAGTTAGGTCTACCACCGCAGTCCCGACAGTCACCTTTTGAGTCTAATTGTTTTACTCTTGATGAAGAAATTGAGGTCTTTATTGTTGAGCCCATTGAATATTTTGATTACGAGGATGAGGAGGATTTATCCATGGTCTTACTACCTAAGCCAAATTGTCCACCCATCCTCGATTTCATGCTAAAGTCATTCTTGTCTAATCCCTCGTGTGGCTCTCACATTGTCTTTAATATGAATTTATCTCCATGGTGTGGTACTCCACTGATTGACACATTCGCCAAGGTCATTGTTCATTCACATACTTCTTCTCTCGACATGCATTTGTTACCAGCTAATTGCCGTCATACTATTTTAGCTCCATACTCTGTTGATTTTCTTGTCAAGTTTGACGAACACGTTGTTTTCAGTTACGACCTTTATGAGCTTGCATTTGACACTTCATTTAGGCACATATACTTTCGTGATGCTTTTTATGACTTATTACATATTTCTTTAACACAATTTCCAACACATGTAACAAAAATATTGAGTCATTCACTTGAACATAATCTAATTAACTGGCTTTCACACTTAAATGAATGTTTTGTTTTCAATATAGCATAATTGTTTCCTTATCGAGGCTTATTCGAGCCACCGGTACTGCACTCATTTGTTTTTGCAGGCCAGTCTTTCCTGTTAGTGCATTGTGCTACTCATATGAATTTCATAGTAACTTTCGTGGATGACCTATATATGTTACTTACTGGGGTTCCTAATCGCTCCTTGATCAGAAAGAAAGATCGCCTCCCTTGGTCAGTTCAGTTGCTTGTAAATGTTTTGCAAAGTCAGTTGTCATATGGATTGTTTCGTTATTTGGTCAGGCTAAATGATCGTCCTCCTTGGTTAAGAAGTTGCAGTCTACCTCGCTGGAGTCGAATTCTCTCAGCCGGGGAGAAATGATGGAGTATTATAAGGGATTTTATTTATTTAGTTTCCAATTTTAAATAGTATTTTAGAAAATGTTATTATGATTTGATTTATTAGTTTTTACAATATTTTGTTACTTAGAATAGGGTCCTTTAAAATCCTATATAAAGGGGACTATGCGATGTAATCAGGACAACTTCAAATGAATAAAAATTAATATATTTCTTCCCAAATTTCTCTCTATTATCTCCGTCTTCTTCTCTCTTTTCCCCATCTTTTCTCTTCCTCTATTCCCTTTCCCTTTCCCCTTCTATTCTATTGTAATTGTTCTTGTTGGATCAGACATTAGTTATCCATCAATTTTAGGGATCGAAAATATGATTCAATTGAAAAACAAAATTGAAAATACAACTAATACCTTATTCGCGGACATTCTTTTGACTGGTAGATTCGACTTGTGTCTTTTAGAAGATGAATCTTCATGTTCCTCCTCTACCTTTATTTTACCTCTCCTATCTGTGCCCTCAACTACATTCTTCCCTCTATTTTCACTCCTTGAACGAGCCATTTTGCTTTTACGTTTACGATGTATAGCTTTCACGGAATGAAAACTCTTACAGATTGATGATTATATAGTGGGAGGACAATGTACGTGATGACGGTGGTGGCGAGTTCACCGGAAAAGTAACGGCGAGGATGAAAAATGCTTTGCGGTCGTGGGTCCGTGAAGATGAGTGGGTTGAGGTTTCGAAATATACGGAAGTTACTTTGTTTTCCAACTTTAAATCACTTAGGATCCGTTTGATTGCAAAGGTGGAAAATGGGTGGAAAGAAAATGTTTTATTGGGAATTGATTTTCTTAGAAAATGTTTTACTAGGAATTGTAATTAATTGTGTTTGATTTGTATAATTTTCCATGGAAAATGTTGAAAATTTGGTGTCCATTTGACTTCATTTTTTATGGAATTTGTCCATTAAAATGATAATTTTTTCTACTATTGAGTTTAAATTTGTTCTCATTGTCAAAAAAAAATTTTGAAAAAAAAAAACTTTACCATACCGATTATCATTCGTTTGACTTTATTTTGCATGAAAGTTGTTGATAAAAGTGAATTTTTTTTTTACCATTGTGTCTAGAATTTGTTTTCATTACAAAAAAAAAAAAAAAAAAGGTGGAAAATGTTTTCCCACCTATTAGGTGAAAAAACATTTTCCACCATTTGTGCATCAAAGGGTTGTACTTAGAAAATAGGAGGAAAACATTTTCCGTGGAAAATTTCGCATATCAAACAGTCAAAAAAGTGAAAGTAGGAAAATATTTTCCTATTTCCCTGGAAAACTTCGTCAATCAAACGGAGCCTTAAATCACGGGATACACATATGTTACTATGTATATTAAAAATCTATTACTAAAATATAATATATATAATTATAATGTATCTAATTAAAAAGAGCAATGCTATTTAGCCCCACTGGGGTTACAACCCCAGTCTAGGTGGCGCTAATGTGTCATTAAATGATAGGTGAAATTAAATAAGTCATTTAATTTTACCTTTCATTTAGCTTATCATTTAGAGCCATATAGACTAGGGTTGTAACCCCAGTGGGGTTACATAGCATTACTCAATTAAAAAATATTTGACTTTTGAAAAGTTAAACTTCAAATTTGATTTTAGAATATAGATTTTCAAAAGTACGGTGTGATGTAATTTCCACTAAATTTCATAAGTAATAAATGGTAAATAATAGATTTTAAAATATTATTTTAATTATAAAATTGTTAATATATTATATAAATTTATTTGTTATTTTAATTCTGGGTCAATCTCGGTTCGACTGTTTAACCCTTGACCTTTTAACTTTTCCGGGTTAATAACCGGACCGATTTTCAAAACTTTGTTAAATATAGAACATTAATTATTCTTTTTTGTCAAAATATGGTTTAGTAATTTGTATGATGTATAGTTAAGGATTTTCTACCTCTTTAGTGTACTATAATTTGGAGACTAGGAGTAATACATTATGCAAGTTTTATACATTTGACTTGACATAATTGAATAAAATCAAAGAATAACGATTTTTAAGAAAATGAGGGGTCGATAATAATACTAATGTCCATTTCAGATAGTCAATTAAAATCTAAGCTCTCTAACTCTCAAGATGTTGCTAATTGCGTATATAGAGATACAACAACGTGGAATATTTATTGGAGCCTCTCTTTGATGTTCAAGTTGAAGAAGAATTCATAAAATTCGCAAAATCCCGAAAAATCCGTTCAAGTGGTGCCTTGGCGCCATCATAGCAATGCTTTGGTATAGGGGGTGGTGCCTCAATGCTGAGAGTCGACACCCGAGGTGCTGCTTTTCACACAGGGCGCTAGCGTCACGACACCGAGCGTTCTACCCTGTTTTTCTTCATGGTGCCCCATTCTCGGGTTTATTCTTCCAATGATGTTTTCACCATCCTAAAGTCCTTTTTCAAGCCAAACTCTCAATTCTTAATGAAATTTAATCTTTATTAATTAGGACTCCCAAAGTCAAAACTCCTAATATTTTTTTATTCAACCAAACACTACATCACATGGAATTTGGGTCACACAACTACAAATCTCCATCTTAAACTAAATTTCAATACAAGGAATTCAAAAATCACATCTCCAAGTAAACACCACTCATTCTTTTCTAAACAAGCCCAATGTGCTAAATTAATGACAAATACCTACTAAGTTCAAGTAATGCTCAAACTTAGCGACGGGAAGTGATTATGTCATCATATCAGCAGGATTATCCTTCGTATCAACATTGTTTACTACAATATCACCACATGCAATCACATCACGCACAAAATGATACTTCACATCAATGTGCTTAGTCTTTTCGCGAAACATTTGATCATTAGTCAAGAAAATAGCACTCTGAATATAACAGTGTACTGTAGAAATTTGCATGACTTTATTAATTTCACCAATCAATCCTTTCACCACATAGCCTCTTTACATACCTATGTAATGGCTATGTACTCCACCTTTGTTGTAGATAAAGCTACCATGTTATGCAAAGTACCTTTCTAGCTGATAGCAAAGTCTCCAAGGAAAAAACATATCCTGTAATTGATCTCCTTTTATCAGATCCCCTGCATAATCTGAATCCACATACCTAATGACTCCATCTGTATTTTTACCAAAATGCAAACAAGCATTAGAAGAGCCCCTCAAGTATATGAATATCCATTGCACTATTTTCCAATGTTCCTTGCCAGGATTTGCCATGTATATACTAAATGCACTGATTGCATGAGCCAAATCTGGTCTTATAAAAACCATAGCATACATAGGCGAACCAGCTGCACTGGAATAAGGAACTTGGGACATGTAATCAGTATCTTCATCTGAATGTACCCCTTGTGACTCAAGTACAATATACCAACCTTCATCAACATATAATAACAAATATGTGATAGATCCACCATCTCCCTTTCTAAAGTATATACAACTATCATAATTAGTTCTAATGAAACTATGAGTAGTCATGAATGAATCAAATGTTTTATACCACTACCTTGGTGGCTGCTTCAATCAATACAAGGAATTCTTCAACAAATACACGTAGTCTTCCTTTTCAAAAACTATGAAGCCCTCTAGTTGTTGTAAGAAAATGCTCTCCTCAAGTTCTCCGTGTAAGAATGTTATTTTGACATCTATCTACTCAAGTTCCATGTCATTCTTAACCACCACTCTAAGTAAGGTCCGAATGGAACTATGCTTTACAACTGGTGAGTACACATCTGTGAAGTCAACACCAACAATTTGACTCTAGACCTTTGCTACGAATATGACCTTATACCTTGTGTCTTCAATCCCTGATGTGCCTTCATTTCTTTTGAACACCCACTTGCAGCGAACAACCTTTTTGTCCTTAAGTAATTTCACCAAGCCCCAAGTATTATTTTTATTCAATGACTCTATCTCCTCCTATATAGCAATCAACCATCTATTAGAATCACTACAAATGGCTGCCTCTAAATATGTAGCAGGCTCCTCAGTAGAATCAATAATGTCAGCCACACTTAATTATAAGCTACCAAATCCACTTTTCCATAATTTTGTGGAGGTCTAATCTGTTTGCGAGGCTAACCTTAACAATTTAATACTATGGTATTGCTAGTGGTGTAGGCAAAGTATTATTGTTTGTTAACTCTGAACTAGACTGATCTGTAGTAGACTGTTCTAAAACCTCTGATTGGACACCTGGACCAATTTTCAACTCCACTTGAGTTGAATGATTACGTTCTTCAGTTTTATCAGAAACCCCATGATGTGAACCATGAACCATAGCAAGTGGTGAACCATGAACCATATCAAGTTTATCAAATACTACATCTCTACTAACCACCACTTTTCTTGTTTCAGGACACCACAATTTATACCCATTCACGCCTGATTTATACCCAAGAAAGATACACTTTCTAGACCTAGACTCCAACTTTCCATTATCCATAAAGCATAAGTAGGACACCCAAATATTTTCAAATTAGAATAACAAGAATGTTACCAGACCATATCTCTTCTGGTGCCTTTTTCTCATTAGGAGCTGAGGGTGAGCTATTAATCAATAATCAAGCTATAGTAGCAGCTTCAGCTCAAAAGTCTTAGACGACCCAGAATTTGAAAGCATACAAAGAACCTTTTCCATCAAAGTTCTATTCATCCATTCTGCCACACCATTCTGTTGAGTGGTTCTAGACACTATCAAGTTTCTTAAGATGCCTTCAGCCCTGCAAAAGCTATTGAATTTATCTGAACAAAACTCGAACCCATTATCTATTCGTACATGTTTCACATTCTTTCCGGTCTACTTTTCTATCATTGTTTTCCACTCCTTAAAGGTCTCAAACAAATCACTCTTTTCCTTTAAAAAGAATACGCAAACTTTCTTGGAGAAGCCATCAATCACTACCAACAAGTAATAAGCACCTCATTTTGAAGGTACGGTGGTACCCCAAAGATTTGAATGAATATACTCAAGTGTTCCCTTCATGTTATGTCTTCCTTTAGTGAATCTGACTCTTTTCCATTTCCTAAAGACACAATGCTCACAAAAATTTATCTTACTGATATTCTTCCTATCAAGAAACCCCCATCCTACTCAACTCTGTCATACCGTTCTCAATCATATGCCTGAGCTGCATATGCTAAAGTTTTGTAATTTCTTCATCTGTCAAAAAAGAAGTAGAAACTATTGCTCCTCTATTACTGTAGAACCCTGCAAAATATACAATTGTGTAGAGCTTTTATGTCCCTTAATGAGAATAAGAGCACTCTGGTTCACCTTCAAAACTGCACCTTCACTAGTGTATCTATAACCTTTTGAGTTAAATGCACTCAAAGATAAGAGATCCCGCTTCAGCTCTGGAACATGCCTTACATCTGTAAGTGTTCTAATAGCCCCAACTCCGAAAATTTTGCAATGCGCTTTGTTTTCCATAATCACGCACATCTCAAAACTTCTTCATATGATGTAAACTAGTCCCTGTTAGGACACATATGGAAAGTACATGCAAAGTCAAGAACCCATTCCTCCCAAGGTTTGGAACCCATGTCAGAAATTAAAAGAAGCTCTCATTCACTTTGCCCATCTTCCACAACGTCAACCTCCACTATGTTTACATGTTGCTTGCCTTTATCAGTAGCACTAGAAGCTTTGTTTCTATTTTTTAAAGCATAACAATCAGCTCTAATATACCCCTTCCCAAATCTTTCAGTAAGATGCCTCATTTTTTCCTTAGATAGTAAAGAGTCATAGACCTCTACCACAGTGAAAATATCCTAGCTATAGAGAATAGTATCTTTAAAAGTCACATATGATGGTGGCAACGAACACAACAACATCAAGGCCAAGTCATCCTCATCATACTTAACTTCCAATATCTCCAAATTAGCCACGATTTCTTTGAACATAATTAAGTAATCATCCAATGATGCACCTTCGGACATTCGGTGAGAATACAAGCACTATTTCAAGTGTAGCTTGCTGGTCAAGCTCTTTGTCATACACAGTTGCTCCAACTTCAACCACAATGCAGCGACACTTTTCTCCTTTAGAACATTCTGAAGAATTTAATTTGAAAGATGTAGATGAATTTGAGATTGGACATTCTGATCCCTACGCATCTTTTTATCTCATGTCAAGGTTAAAGGCATCTTATCAAAGTCAAGCAAGACTACCTCAAAATCCATCTGGGGGAGAACCGCTCGCATCTCCACTTGCCATAAAGTAAATCTCGTATTTCGATCCAACAATGGAATATCATATTTCATCAACGCCATATGAAAAATCAACATTGCTTTGATACCACTTGTTATGAATTAATCGCAAGATAATGACAATAATGAAACAAATAAGAATACTAAGATTTATGTGAAAACCCAAGATGGGAAAAAATCACAAGAAGTAAAGGAGAATTTCACTATAATAAATAATAAATGTGTTTACATTATCAAGATCTCAATACTCTCAATTGAAATCTAAGCTCTCTAAATCTCAAGATGTGTTGAATGTGTATATGGAGATACAACAATATGGAATATATATAAGAGCCTCTTTTTGCCATCATCTTCTGGCTTAGGAAATCGTCCACTAGTGAGGCATATGTCTTTGGATGAGCTAAGAGCCCTGTTGACCGAATAGAGGAATGTGATTGAGATCAGGTTAGGCGAAGTGAAGGAGGAAATGAATGTGAGGTTCACTGATATCGAAAAGGAAATGGGAGATCATGTGTACAGTATGAAGGACCATGTCACCGATCAGATAAGTATGATCAAACGTAAGTTCGAGGAAGTAGCTACAGAAATTGGGGAACATAAGGTGAGTGATGAGTACGGTGGATTTGGTTGTGATATGTGCGATAGAGATATGCATGTACGTGATTATTATGATGAATTGTCCTTGTCCAATATGAGGCCACGAATAGCATGTCGAGGCATCCAAAATAGATTCTTGCATCGTTGATGACTTGTCCAAAAAGTTCTCAGATGTGGTTGCCACCATCGCAGATCCTCAAAAAGTCAATGTTCTAATGCCATCTCAACCTCGATCCCTTAGGGTTAAGGTGCCTAGTGCTAACACGTAAACTCCTTTCACATGTTCTGGTCGTAGAAAGGGTAAGAAGGATGCATAGTTAGTTTACAATGTTGGTGGAGCATAGCATTATGTGTTTGGGAAAAACATTTACAACGTCGTTTTATGTACCATCATTAGGCAGATTTCTTGGTTGATGGTATAGTTCTTAGTGTCAATGTAGAATTGAAATGTAGACAACAGTATTTTGTTGTAGTACTTACATGTTGTTCAGGTCTTATATTGTGTGCATATTTACGAACTGTCGTTTCGGACAATTGAAATATTAATTGTCATGAAAATAGGTATTTAATGTCAACAACAACATTTCAAATGTAGAGAAATGATAGAAACGTATAGAATTGATGGAAACGAAATGAAATCGTGTTCTAGATACATGAACTATCAAGTGTTGAGATAAATAGGGTCCAAATGTCGATAACGACTTTTGAAATGATGAGACCATCATGAAATGTCAAGGACTAGGTTGAACCAATTGACAGAGCGATAATATGACAATTAGATTTAAAAAAAGACTTACATTAAATCGATTAGACGTAGAAGTTCCTCAATAAGATTTCAATCAAAGGTGTTTTATAAATCCATCATCATTAATAAAAAGCTCTCATGATGAGTATAGTATGGTATTGTGTTGACTTCAACCAAAATATGTTGGTAATAAATACAAATTCAGTATTCACATGACAAGCACAAGGTTTAAAACATATGATGTCAAACTAATGTCAATCAATTGTGATTACATAGAGTAGGAGTTGGTGTGTAGTCTTGCAATGTAGTTACACCATGCTTAACTCCTCTACATAAGCATGCACGTGACTTCAACAACAATGTTCAAACATAATTCCTCACAAGAAATTCCTAGCAGTAAGAAATTCTTCCTTCAACTATGTCTTCTTCAAGTGAAGAAAATCCTCATATTGATGTTCATATGAACCTCTCAGACGATGGTGAACAAATGAATATCATTGTTCCCTACATTTCGTAACCTGGGAATCGTCATCGTCTAGTGAATGTTCATCCAATTCCATTTCCTGATTTGGCAAATGAAGGTAAGCAAAGCGAACCTAGAGTTGGTGATCGTATTGCCAATCGTGAGATCATCCTGGTCGAAATCCCACCGGATGAACACCACCTTTGTTTGGCATTCAACATGTGGATCAATTGGTTGACAATGTTGGACCGAGTTCGGTTGTCATGAGAGATATCATCATAACCTTCGACGACAATGATGTTAGTGATATATCTTCTCTGTCCGTTGTTGAGGACATGTAGATGTCTTCGTACAACGTCATTTTTGTGACCACTTCAAATAAGAAACTCATTGTCATAGTTTATGTTAATGAAGTGGTGAAGTTAATGTAGTTTGATAGATTATGAACTCCTCGATATGATTTATCTTTGGCATTGTTTGAAATTTAATACATGACTATGTAATGATCTTGAAATCGTAGTACTAAATTTAGGTTTTGTAATGTTCATCGAATGACTACTAACTGTTAAATGAACCGTGAGAATAACGTAGAAATGCTAAAGTATATTATTCATGAATGACAGATTTGATGTTAACATGAATACAGAAAGCATTCAAGTGCTCGAGTTAGTTAATGGTCAGGGGTTCCTACACGTTTGCCTGTTGTGTCCATAACCACCGCACTATCCACATTTTTGCTTGCTCATCAACTTTCATGTCTTGACCGTTTTCGTTGGGTAGGAAGTCCTCCTGGCGGTCTATTAATATTTGGGGTGAAATATGGACGGAATGAATCGCATGAGAAACAACCCAATCGGACTCCATTCCAGTTGGATGAATGACTTAGTTTTATGCAGCTTTCTAGAACTTAGTGGTGTAGTACGGGGAACATAAGTCATAAAGTGATTTTTCATTTGCGCAAGCTACTCGGGATGTACATGCACATGATATCTATCACATCTGAAACTCTTGACATGAGCACGTGTTGCCTATAAGATCAACAATACACATGTTCGTGCCTACACCAACCTTCAACATAAGTTCATCCAAGCGACGTACTTGTAATGTTGCACTGGCGTCAAAAGATTTTCTCAATTCACTCCCATCTTTGGTGTCAAAGCACTCTGGCATTTGGTGGATGCGGTTCTCCTCTAAAAAAAGCATGGTTGCATGAAAGACCTAATATTGTCAACCAATGAAGTTATTGGGAAATTTCGTTGTCGCCTGAGGACTGAATTAAGGGACTCTGCACTGTTGTTCGTCATAATGTTGTATCAGTTACCACCGAAATTTATATGTGACCATGAAGATATACTAGCATGTTCCAAATAAGAAGCAACTGTTGGTTGGATGGTTCTAATCTATCCCATTAACCGTTCGAATTCTGATAAGCGGTATACTAGTGCTGCACACTTGAACAAGAACACGACATTGCTACATCTATACCTAGCGATAAGATTTTTCTCAATAAGTCACATGCATACACCATGTTGAGAAAGCGGGTACAACTTGGACATTGCCCGTTTAATGCTCTTCTTCCTTTCTGATACAAAAACTAGCCTTTTTGAGTCATCAACTACATCTTTCAACTTCTTGAAGAACCAATTCCACGATGCATTTGTTTCCCCGTCGACAATCCCCAAGCAATAGGATATATATGCAAGTTGGCATCTTGTGATATAGCAACTAATAGTGTTCCCTTGTACTGGCCCTTCAAGTGACTCACGTCAACATAAATGACCGGTCTCATGTAATCTCGAAAGCCACGTATACTCTCCTCGAATGCTAAGAAAAAGTACAATAACATATTATTATTGTCGAGCTCAATGTGTGCAAGGCAATTTTTGAAAACTCTCTTCAAGTGAACCTCGGAGCCATTCATGACCATTTTCTTTACCCCGTCAGGCTTTGTTGTAGCTAATTCGTGCGCCAAAGTCACATTCGATATCCTCTATAACACCTATGGGAATGTATGGTTGGTTTGCATCATCCAATAGTAACATTATGTGTTGCCCAATTAGGGCATTGGTTGCATGCATGCGTGCATTCCATCGAACATCTAAAGAACTTGTGTTCTTAGGTATGTACCTCAAAACCTTAAATATATCTGAAATTTTTTATCTTGGAAGCTTGTAATAGCCAATGGCAGTTGGTATCCACGTAACATACACTAAGAGATCTATTATTCGACTTTTTAACTTTGAAATGAAACACTTTTCAGGCAAATCTTGTAGTTAAAGACTTGTGTGTAGTTGTTTTTTGTTGAAGAAGATTTGATTCTCCTCAATTTCCAATTGATCTTCCGATTCCTTTGCATTTCCAATATATGGATTTTCTTCAAATAGGCCGACATCCGTATCTGAAATCATTCGTGGCTTTTCTAGTTCAAACACACCAACTTCTTCATGCCCATACAATGCCTCTTCTATTGGTGATAAATGATCATCTTCGACATTCACATCTTGCTCTCCGACATCATATTGATCTGCAATTACACACAAAGCTGCTTGTGTGTGAACATAAATTTACCATTGCAAATTCTCGTCATCGGCTACATTAGCAGGGAGTACATTAATGTTTGGAACTTTAAATTACAAGTGGATTCGAAATTTCATTCTATCAAGATAAAGTTTTTCGAATAATTTATTGACAAGCTCTTCATAGCTAATGTTTCTTTGTATAACAATTGATGTTGTTCGATTCTAAAACCACTTCCATTCGTCCTCTATGTTGACGAATTTTCACCACCATGCGAGACAAGGAATCTCATAACATCTCTCATAGCTGCATGTCATCAACGCAAATAAAATTAGGTAACACGAATACCTAAAACAAACATGCTACTTGTAAGAAATATGGTCAATGGTAAAAACAAAATGTTCCGTAGTTTCGCTAAGTTTGTAACACAATTCTCAAAATTTGAAACAAGTTGACGTGTCATTCTTGACATTTATAAAATATCGAGAACAATATGTCGGTCAGACACTTCATCATATGCATTTATCATCTTCTTTGTTTTCATCGAAAATGTATTCGACTTTGATCACCGCAAGTGTACGGTTCGTTGACAAGTAATAAAATGGATTTTAGAGTCCAAGTATCGTTCCTACAGGGATTTACTAGTTCGATTTTACCTATTCCGACCTTAACCGAAACGTGAATATGATTGATTTTTATAACTAAATTGTAACTAAACTAAATGTAAACAATAAACTAAATGCAAAATAATGGTTGAATGCAAAAGTCTGGAGAAAGTAATATATGAAAAATCGCACTAGGATCCCGAATCACCAAACAAGTTCACTTTTAATCTCTATTTCACAATTTGATAACACGGTGAATTGGTTGAAGAATCAATGTTTCTAACTTATCCAACAATCTCTTTCGAGTAGAATTGAACATATTCTAGCATACCATTTGACTATATTTCTATGACAAATGCAATATACAAGAATGCTTGACGTTTTGTAAACACTTAAAGATTCACGTAATGCATATCGGTATATTTCTATCCTCTATGAACAAAACGATGATTTATACCTTATTGAGTTTATTTTCCTTCTTTCGAATGCATAAAATAAACCACCCAAACTCACATAATTACATACATTTAATTACGGAGGCAAGAAAGTGTATATAAATCATTCAACATCCATCAAACGTGTTTGAATATCAAATTGCAAAATAAATAATTAAAAGATCACAATGCGAGGTTTATTGTAAATCCTAGCACATATAAATCTACCTCAACATGATATTAAAATTAAATAAATAAAAGTGGAACGACATAACCAAAATTTGACCAAACGTAATTAAGTTTGGCCAATAATTAATCTGCCGTCCACTGTTTCTTCAATTGCTTTTCTGCCTCAATCCGTTTTCTCCTGCTTCTCTATAGGCGTGAGTTCCCATGCATACAAATATAATTTCAGCCTACATAAAGTCAGAATTTTTTCTTTTGCGTCGTCTCTCTCTCCTTTCTCCTCCGGCAGCGGGTTCTGTGAATATCAATTCTTTTTTTAGCCCCCAAGAAACCCCCACACCAGTTTCTGTCCGCCTGTGTCAATATATATCTCCAATTAGCCGTCAATCCCTTCACGTGTAATTAGAATTCCAATATTAATTGAATTCCTAATCCAATTCCAATTGCTAACTGAAGTCCAGGCCCATTTCCAATGCATTATTTTCATTCAAGGCTCCAATTCTTTAGAATTAATACAATTCATTGGATGACATGAAACCCAAGTAAAATGACTTAAATATGTGCACAAAATGCACTCATCAAAATTAGAGATAAAAAGGGCAGTGAGAATGTGGTAGCAGATCATCTCTCTAGGTTGGAGCTTGGGCAACTAGACAAGTCAGTGGATATTAATGAGATTTTTCCAGATGAACACCTATTCAATATGGAAACAGCTCCTTGGTACGCGGATATCGTAAACTACTTGGCCAAGTCAATTCCACCACCGGATTATTCGGTTCATCAAAGAAAGAAATTCTTTACGAACTTGAAATACTACTTTTGGGAAGATACAGTTCTTTATAGGCATGGGGCAGACCAGATTATTCGACGCTGTGTGCCTGAAGAGGATGTTTCTCAACTTCTGGAGCATTGTCATTCATCTGCATATGCAGGACACTTCGGGGCTTCTAAGACAGCAGCAAAAATCTTGCAGTCAGGGTTTTACTGGCCTACTTTATTTCGAGATGCTTATGAGTTCGTAAAACGGTGTGATCGATGTCAACGCACGGGAAATATATCAAGAAAGAATGAAATGTCTTTGAAGAGTATTTTAGAAGTAGAGCTGTTTGATGTTTAGGAAATTGACTTCATGGGACCATTCCTGTCTTCATTTTCCAACCAATACATTCTTGTGGCAGTTGACTATGTCTCCAAATGGGTGGAAGCAGTAGTACTGCCTACTAACGATGCTAAAGTCATGATTGGGTTCCTCAAGAAGCACATTTTCACTCGTTTTACCACACCGCGAGCTATCATCAGTGACGGGGGCAAACATTTCTGTAATCGACAATTCGAGCAGTTGCTGAGTAAGTATAGAGTAAAACACCGCATTGCAACCCCATATCATCCTCAAACCAGTGGGCAAGTTGAAGTATCTAACAGGGAGTTAAAGAGAATACTAGAGGTCACAGTAAATTCTTCAAGGAAGGATTGGTCCAGTAAATTCTTCAAGGAAGGATTGGTCCAGGAAGTTGGATGACGCTTTGTGGGCTTACAGGATAGCATTCAAAACACCTATCGGGATGTCACCATACCGGCCAGTGTTTGGGAAAGCATGCTACTTGCCAGTTGAGTTGGAGCATCGGGCTTATTGGGCACTTCGCAAGTTGAATTTCGATTTGCAGGCCGCAGGTGAACGGCGGTTGTTTCAGTTGAATGAAATGGATGAGTTTCGTCAGGACGCTTATGAGAATGCCAAAATCTACAAGGAGTGCACCAAGAAGTTTCATAACATGCACATTCAGAATAGGGAGTTTCTTGTGGGGCAGCAGGTGCTGTTGTTCAATTCTCGCCTAAAGCTTTTCCCGGGAAAATTGAGGTCCCGGTGGTCGGGTCCATATACCATTACCCAAGTATTTCCACATGGGGCTATGGAAATCCTCCATGAAAGCAAAGGAACATTCAAGGTCAACGAACAGTGCATAAAACACTTTTGGAGCGGGAACTTCTCAAAAGACAAATCCACCGTTCATCTAAAACCACCAGAGTGATCCTATTGCAGTACAGTCGAGCTATCGACTATAAAAAAAAGCGCTGGATGGGAGGTAACCCATCATTTCTACCCTTTCACTTTTATTTCTCTGCTTTTTGTCACTATTTGAGCATTTTTCAGCATTGTTTATGCATTCTGGTAGTTTCGGTCATCGTTTACTTCGTTCTTTCACCAAGCTTCCATACACGTTCAATATTCATTTTGATTGCATTCTACCTGCCTTAAGTGCCTATCGATTCATTTTTGGGTGTTTGGGAGTCCACTCACGCATTTCGAGGCACCATGCTATTTTCTGAGTTGCATTCCAGCCAACATTTGCATTGTGAGTTGATGATGTTTTACATGTATTATCATTGTTCTTACATGGTTTTGGATGAGCTAGGGAACTCGTTGTCTATTTTGGGTTTTACTTTGTTCTGGTTTCCTAACACTCTCACAGGTCAATCTTTTGCACTATGGGGTAAATTCTTGGTTTTTAGGTGTGCACGCCTTACATGCGGGACCACCGAGTATACATGTCTGAAACTCATATTGCACACTCCGTGAATTCACTGCACAGTTTTTGAGAATTTTTGCACAGTGGTTTAGCTTGACAATTTGGGTTTTGCATTGCATCTTTTCATCTGATTGGTTTGAGCATGTTAGCACGACACTCGAGGCTTTGGGTCTTAAGTTTGGGGTCCGGGGCCAAAATTTTTCATTCCTAGAAACAACAACAAAATTCCATTCTCTGGTGACCTATGAGACCGCATAGGCTCACCATCAATGCGGTCGCATCTTTGATTCTAGGGCTAACTTGGCCCTGGACATTTCCTCTATACGACCGCATGACTTTCCTCTATGCGGTCGCATAAAGGATTTACGTCACCCAAAATTCTTTTTTTTTTTTAACTACAAACCATCAAGAGCCTATTCATTTGAAGCTTCCATCTCTCTGCCATTCCTCAACCCTAGCACCACCCTATACCCCGACACCTCCATTCGCGCTCTCCCCACCCTCGTTCGCACACACCATGTCCCAAGTGCATCATCCACTACTTTTCAAGGTAAGCCTTTTCGCCCCCTCAAGCCGAAATGATCGTTTTCTACTGGGTCAAGTTTCATTTTTGGATTAATCTTTGAGGCGTGTGGATTTAGGTAGATGTTGAAGTTGGGCTTGATGTTTTTGTTGTGGTTTATTTTTGGTTTTGTGTCCTTTACCTTTGTTTCACCATTTTTGCTACCTTTGGGTTGCCTACAATGTGTTCGATAGAATGTGGCATTGGTCCTTTTGGCTGATTTTTCCATTTTTCTGCACGTCTCTGTGTTCCATGAGCTAGGGCCTTCGCATTACACTATAAATTCTTGCATTTCACGCCTTATGCACATATATGCCACGAGACCATCCCATGTGCTTGTCGTGATTTAGGTTCACGGCACCTCACGTCACCCTCTTCGTCCCCCAGTTTTCCCAACCATTTGACCTCCGTTTGGCACCAATTTTGGATATGTTCTAGTTGGGGTTACCTACTTTCTTATGCCCAAATGTTGCTAGGAAAAATTTAAAGTTTTCATGTCGGTGTCACGGGACGAAGTTTCACAGTCGATCACATTTTCACTTGTTTCATTTGCACCCGTTCAATCTATTTTTAGAGCACAATTCACTTGCTACCGTCCATGTTTCATTCTTATGTTTTTCATTATCCTCCCTGTTCCACTCTTGCCTTACTCGTTTCCTTTTTTTGTGTCCCAGGATGCCGCCAAAACGTACTTCCAAGGGCAAGGAAAAAGTATCAAGTACTTCAGGCACCGCTCGCACTAGGGTCCCTTACGGGGGGATTCGTCGATTCCTCACTCCAGAAAATCGCACGAGGTATTCTGAAATTATCAACCACTGGGCCCCACTGCTTGAACGGCCTGTTAAACTGAACGACTTTCCAGGGTTTGAGCTGACCACGTTGGTTCAGCGTTGTGGGTGGGAAAAAGTTGTTGATCGCCCACACCCAGTCTATAAGGGTTTGGTCCTAGAATTTTATGCTAATTTCAACGTGGACATCGACACTCCCGGCATCGATCATCTACATCAGACTTGGGTACATGATCGATGGATCATGTTCACACCTGAGGTCATCCAGGACTTCTATGGGCTCACTTGGGACAACATCACACCGATTCCTGGTAATTTCCACTGGGAGACTGTTGCTGAAGTTCTTATGGGACGTGCCCATGCGTGGTCACTGCAAGATCCGATCTGGAAGCAGATTGAGCTCACTCCATCGATTGGCATTCTTTGGCTCTTCTTATGCCATAATGTGGAGCCCACCACTCATCGCACTACATTTACTGATCACACTGCTGGCATGCTCTATCATTTGGTGCGGGGGCACAAAATTGATTTGGCCACCTTTATCTATGATCAGATCCACTATCACGGGGTCTCTGCAGATCGGCATCGGTCTTTAATATTTTCGAGCCTTATCAGTGGTATCTGTAAGCAGGGTGGTGTTCTGTTCCCATCAGGAGAACTTCCCGAGAGAGCCAGTCCTTTCATTAAGCTAACCACTTTAGAATCCCAGGATCGTGCTCGAGCAAAACATAGGGCAGCCCAGGAGTAGGCACGCCAGAGACAGCAGCAGGCTGCCTAAGATCAGGATGCTGAGGACGCCGATATGCAGGAGGTACCACATCCACAGGCACCATTAGAGGTCGACACGTAGCTGCTCTGGTAGATGTTTGCAATGATGACTGCATCCGGCAGAGACATCGAGGGACTTGGACGAACTGTGGGTACGAAGGGTACCAATTTGGGGACCATTCGAGATGATGTGATTTCTGCCAGGACCTTCGCTGGGGCTGCCAGTCGAGAGGCCTTGGCTACCAGACGCGAGTTAGAGATTATGAATGGACGGCTGAACAACTATGTGGGCCGCGTTGATGGAATTTAGTTGCGTACCAATGAATCCTGGGATCGTTTGGGTACCGTCGAGACTCATGTTAGGGAGATGCATACTGAGCTGGCCCACCAGTTGGAGCTCATGAGACAGATAATTGCCCGCCTACCTCCACCGGATGCTGGTGCCACTTTTGCACCGGATTTTCACCCTCCCCCACAGCACTGATTAGGGGAGCTCTCTGAACCCTGTTTTCATCATGTTGTTCTGCATTTCTGTTTTTACTTTGCATTTTCGTCTTCTTTTCATTCTGTTTATGTTCATTCCACATTGAGGACACTGTGTCATTTAAGTTTGGGGGTGGCACTCTTTATTTTCTGCAGTTGTGTTTTGCTATGTGTTTGGTGCATGATATAAAAATAAAATAATTTTTTTTCTATTTTACGCAGTTCTGTGTGCTTGTGTGGGTTTGACAATTCTGCCTGCCGTGACGATAATATTGGACAATGTATGAGCCGTGAATGGTGAAAATTGGATCTCATTGAATTAGTCAAAATATGTTTATGAAAAACTTGATTTATTTTGCGCACTACACTCATGCTTGTGTATTCAGTTGATGATATGACTCATGCTTTAGAAATAGGTGAACATAGTGATTAAACCCAATAAACATCTTATATGATACACCTTACCCAATGTTAGAATGGCTTGGATGTTATTAAACTTTTACAAGGAAGCACTATGATGAGTAGGGGTTCCATGCTTGATAAGTTGTGTAGATTGTCGGAAATCAATGAGATAAACACAAGGTGAAAGTTTCAAGTTAGGGATTGGTTTTGGAAACTGGATGGCTAAAAAGAATAGGGGCATTGCACTGTTCATTGAATCAATAAAGACACATGTTCGAGCCTATATAACTCGAGTAATTAAGCCTAAAAGAGTTTAAAACCTGGTGCCCTATGGTCATCCGACTTGGGAGTCACAAGCCTAAAGCTCATTACAGGGGTTATATAGAAAGCAAATGAAAGGTGTCACACACAAAAAAAAAATTCAAATACACACATGTCCTCTTGTGCATAGAAATCATTGATTAGCTCCAGGCATCCGGTTGATGGAACTATATCCCGGATACGAATCAAATAGCTGAGTCTAGTCTCAAAGGTTGAGGAAATCAAAGATAGGAGAACCTCTACTTGTTAAAGTGTGAACTTGTGACAGTATGATGCATCTGAACTACGAGAGGGGAAAGAATAAGTATAGACGAGTTCAACCCAGGAACTACCCCGGGATACTTAAGTGAAAGGAATAGGGTTGGGGGAAGTGTTTCTTTCGAGCGATGAAAGCGAAAATTTGACCACTGGGGTCGGGTATGAGTAAATCATGATACTGATATGTTGGTATGAGTTTACAAACACACACATCGAGTTTTCATGTAACATGTGGAGATTGATATGATGTTGCACGGTTGTAGCTTCTCATGTTGTTTCATACTAAGCTCTGATCCTAAGAAATGGCAGATTGTTGAATCATTAAGCTATGATTTAGTTTGAGGACAAACACTGATTCAAGTTTGGGAGAGTTGATAAGAGTGTAGTTTGCACGTTTATATCGATTAATAAACTCGGATACACGTCGTTTTATGCGTGAAACATAGCTTAATTTGTTATAAATTGTATTTGCAGTCAACATTGGTGAATGTGGTGAAAGTGAAGGAAAAAGAGAGAAAAAAGCCTAAAATGAAGAAGAATCAATGTTCAGGGACTAAGCCGCAAATATTCAAAAGATGACTCGGAGAAGGCATTGAAGACACAAAGATGAAAAGATCCAATTGAGTAGTGAAAGTATGCGTTGGATCAAGAGAAAGTTGGAAAAGGACTAAAACGTGGACAAGTAAAGCTGAAGGACCAAATTGTCACATTTTAAAAGAAGATAACACTATGCGGTCGCATAGTGTTAATGGCATACGATCGCATTGAGGTATGCAGGGATTAAAATGGAGCAAAAAAGGCCTTCTATGCGACCGCATAGAATCCTTCTATGCGATCGCATAGAAGGAAAAATTGGCGATTTTCTGGCTTTCCTTATTTGGTTCAAACTCTTTTGGAAACAAGATCTAGGACTCCTTTATAACCCGAATAACGTCCGAAGCTAGGGTTACGCCTTCCTAGAGAGAAAAATGACATTGTTGAGCAAGATTGAAGTCAAGGACGAAGAGTTTTATTCCAAAATCCAAGAATTCAAGCTTTATATTCAAGAATTTGGTGATGTCTTCTCCAAAATACTTTCGTTGTTATTTTAATTTATCCATGCCAGGCTAAGTTTTTATTGTACTAGGTGAACGATGAACCTCGTAACATGAATCTTTAATTCTTTGTTTTGCAATTTGATTATAAACACGATTGTTTGATGTTGAATGGTTTATATTCTCTTTATCGCCCCCATAATTATATGAGCAATGATTATGTGAGTTTTGGTGGTCTATTTCATGCATTCAAGAGAAGGGGAATAGATTCTACAAGATATAAATCATCGTAGGGTTTGATAGGAGATAGAGATATACCATTATGCTTTGCGTGAGTCTTTAAGGGTTCATAAAACGTTATGCATTCTTGTATATTGGCATTTGTCATAGAGATATAGTCAAATGGTATGCGAGGGTAGGTTTAGCTCTACTGGAGAGAGATTGTTGAATATTTTAGGAACATTGACTTTTCAACCGATTCGTTGTGCTATCAAATTGTGAGATAAAGGTTAAAGGTGAGGTTACGTGGGGATTCGGGATCCTAGTACGCTTGTCATACATATATTCATCAAGCATTTGCATTCAATTCGTAATTTGCATTTAGTCGTTCAATTTTATTTCAATTTCCATGCTTAGTATAATTTAGACAATTGCATACTTTGATCATCTCTTTGAATTCACTTTAGTTTCGGTTAAGGTCGAGATAGGTAACTCTTGAACTAACTCAATCTCTGTGGAAACAATACTTGGACTTAAAAACCCATTTTATTACTTGAACGATCCGTACACTTGCGGTACTCAAAGTCGAACACAATTTCGACGTGTCATCCCTCTCGAATGGCCGTCTCAACCCTAACGTTGCCTCTACCAACAAGCCGAAATTGTGATGCCCATGAGCAGTAACCATAGGCCGGATATCTTCTCTCAATCCTTGTTCGAACCGTCTACACCTATCTCTCTCCTCCGCAACCAATGCACTGGCATACTTTGACAGTTCTACAAACCTCACATGGTATTCTGCAACCGACATAGATCCTTAAACCAATCTCAAAAATTCATTATGTTTTGCATCCCGATAAAATGGAGGATAGTATGTTTCATAGAAAGCTTTCCGGAAAATAGTCCAAGTGATAACACTAGGATCTGGATATCGACATCGAAACGAAATCCACCAATCTGCAGCTCTTCACTTCAATAAGAATACAGCTGGGCATAATTTCTTGTCATCTGAACATGCCATCACATCAAATATGCTTTCCCAAGTTTTCATCCAGAGTTCAGCATCAGCTAGATTAGATGTACCCATAAAAAATTTCGCCCCAAGTTTCATAGCCCTCTCAATAGAGTTATCTCTGTCAGCATTGGGTAGAAGGGAAAAAATAGCTGCAACTAGTCTATCGATGACAGGGTCAGGTTGCACCTGTGACTGATGAACCGATTCTGCTGCCCCACGGGCCCCTCCAACTTGTCCTACCTCAGGAGCATCATGAGCTTGAGATACTGGATTTTGACGCCTGCGAGTTTTGCCACCACCACGCATGACTCACCTACAATAATGTATGATATATGAACATTAAATACATGCAGTGTTACCTATAGACTCTAAAACCATGCTCTGATACCAATTGACACGACCCCGTCTCGAGTCACCCTAGTGGACCCAGACGTGACGTGCGCCGATGATGAGTTCCAGCTAGATGCTGGACCCACCACCAAGGCCACATAGACTGTTCTATGACTGTTTGACTATTTAATGAATACAATATTTTTGTAAAAATTTTGGCTGAGTTTCCCCTAAAAATAGAACAAAACCAACCTTAAAATTTACAAAAGACCCAATACAATAATCAATATCAAATATTTGGGAACCACCAAATCCATCAATACCACCATAACTAAATCAATATGGAACTAAACTTGAGTGAACACTTCTACTTGAAAACACCATGTTTGCATGCATGTATTACAACAATTGAACAACCCATCGACGAAGTGAACATTAAACAAAATATCAGACCAAGTGTTTTGTGAACATGAGTCCCCAATTAAACATTTAAATGCTATGATATGGTTAAGATCATGCAACCTAATGATGGATAGTTCGCAATAACATATATTTTTTCCATTTATACATTTTTACTGAAAAATCTGATTCATCATTCTTGTAGTTTTTAAGAAATTCTGATAATTTCTTTTATAACTGAAACATGCTAAAAACATAAAATTCATACTCTTTATTCTGAATAACCAACTGTAAAAATATGTCAAATATAGACAATCTGGTATCAACATAAATCTGTGTAAAGCTGTCATTTCTGTAAGTTGAAATGGTATTTCTGTAACTGAATAAGCTGAATTCTATATGCTGAAATGAACTATTATCTGATATTTGAAATTCTGTGAATCTACAATTGAATATACATAAATGATATACTAAATAATCACACCAAGAAATACCCAATGAATTGCCTTACTCATGTACAGAGTAATCTCGATGTATAAGGCAAAACCATTCAAATCTGGTAATCTAGTCATACGTACGCAGAGCTGCCCCAAAGGCTAATCACCCTAGTACATGGCCCAAAGCCTATGTGTGTATGAGAGTGGGTCCCAAAGACCTCTAATAATCTGGTCATACACTGTGGAAACACATTCACATCAGTGTAGAGCGGGTAAAATTACTTGGGTACTTTCTGATGGTTTTAAAATAACTATAAATATGCTGAAATATATAATATGAATAGCACATGCTAGAGAAATAATTCAATGAACTAGATTTAACTTTTAAAAGAAATCTGACTACAAAATCCATTTGATTTTGAAAATCATGCTGTCAAATCAAATGTATGTAATAATTAACTTTCTGATATAGTATAAATTTAATAATTATTTATTTCTAAAAAATAAGATTTTTCACTCACAAAATACGAGCTACAAGCTAGACTGGCTGATAGACGTTTCCAATCTTCTCATCACCACCTGAAATACGATATGAATAATCAATTTAACAACCACCATAATAAGTAGTCTTAATATTAAAATACAAGACCTTAGCACTTAATTCCTTCATACTTGAATAAATTCCCCAAATTATTCATTTAATCCATTGGAGCTAATATCACTTTCTAATCCATTAATTAATAACCAACTGATCAACAAAACTTTCAATCCGAGTATATATACAAATACCCACTTCAATCTAATGACAACTAGTAATCATAATTCATCCCATTAAATTTTCGTCTTCTTCCATAAATATATACTACCAAGTAAATTTTCATCATCACAATCATTTTCCACAAAAATTCTTACTTAAGAATCCAATTAGAAATTCTAGGGTTTGCCCAAAAATAGGGTTCCTTACCTTAAATGTAAATAGAAGCTAACCATCAAGAAACTTGAACTAAAAATCGTAATCTTCTCCCTACATTTGAAATTTTCGAACCAAATTAAAACCCTAGAAAATTGACAATATATAATTCTATATCCCTTGAAAAAAATTAAGATAAATCAAACCTAAAATGGAGAAATCAACACTTAGCTTTTCTTCCCTTTTTCCTTCCTCTTTCTCCTTCTTTTTCCTCCTTTTCTTCCTTTCTCTCTCGGTCAGCTTCAGTTTTTGGCCTCTGCGTGATGTGGTGAAATGGTAAAGAATTGGGTTTAAAATTTGGTAAAGTTATGGGCTATTTGCAAAAGAAGTCCATCAACTTCCCAAGATAATATAAGTAAGTCCTAAATTTCAAAAATAATCCACCTTAACCCTCATATCATTCACGTGTTCCCACTTCCATTTTGGAATAGCCAAAGGTTGTAGAAATCCAGCTGTTTTCTGACGATCCGGTTTCACCTGTTGACAGACCAGGCATTTAGATACAAATTCTGCTATATCTCTTTTCATGCCATTCCACCAACAATGCTCTTTCATTTTAGTACTGCCTGGGTGCATCGCATAAGCAGCACTGTGCGCCTCTTCTAAGATCTCTTTCTTCAATTCTGCAACATCAGGAACACACAATCTGTTTCCCATAACCAACATACCATCATTTCTAATAGCATAGTCTGTTCTTAACCCAGCGCTAACTTCGAACTTCAATGTTCTCAGTGTTAGATCTTGAGATTGGGCTAATCCAATCCTGTCCACCAGAGTGGGCCTCACCTGAAAATGAGCTAATACTGCCCCTGAAGTAGTAGCTGGCAATCGAGCATGCAACTTCCTGAACTCACACAACAAACCAGCATATATTGCATTGAATTGAGGGGAAGAACTAGTGTTTCTGCTAAGAGCATTTGCAACTACATTAGCTTTCCCCGAATGGTAGTCAATCTTATAATCATAATATTTTATCAACTCTAACCATCTTCTTTGTCTCAGATTCAATTCCTTTTGATCAAATATATACCTCAAACTTTTATGATCGATAAATATCTGACATTTCTCACCATACAAATAATGCCTTCAAATTTTCAATGCCAACACAATTGCAGCCAACTCTAGGTCATGTATTGGGTAGTTTAACTCATGCTTCTTCAATTGTCTTGAAGCATAAGCTATGACTTTTCCATTTTGCATCAAAACACAACCCAAACTTTGGCGTGAAGCATCGCTATACACTGTAAACTCTTCACCTGGTGAAGGAAGAGTAAGTACAGGAGCAGAAACCAATCTATTCTTCAACCCTTGAAAACTCTTCTCGCATTGCTCAGTCCACACAAATTTAGAGTTCTTCCGAGTCAAACTGGTCAAGGGAAGGGCAATTTTGGAGAATCCCTATATAAATCTACAGTAATAACCCTGCTAGCCCAAGGAAACTTCGTACTTCTGTCACGTTAGTAGGGCGTTCCCATTTCATCACTGGCTCTGTTTTGACAGGATCTACATATATACCTTCTGCAGAGATAACATGGCCTAGAAACACAACTTTATCCCGCCAAAATTCACATTTGCTGATCTTAGCATACAACTGCTCATCTCGCAAAGTCTGCAAAATAATCCTCAAGTGCTCAGCATGCTCATCACAACTGCGAGAATATACCAATATATCATCAATGAAGACAATAACAAATTTATCCAGATATGGATGAAGCACTCTATTCATCAAGTCCATAAATGTAGCCGGAGCTTTAGTTAATCCAAACGGCATCACCAAAAATTCATAATGGCCATATCGAGACCTGAAAGCAATTTTTGGTACATCAACATCTCTAATTCTAAGTTGATGATACCCCGAACGCAAATCAATCTTTGAAAATATCGAGGTACCTCGAAGTTGATCAAACATATCGTTAATGCGGGGTAGAGGGTACTTATTACGAAGTCACCTTATTCAACTATCTATAGTCGATACACAATCTCATAGTACCATCCTTATTCTTCACAAATAAAACAGGTGCTTCCCAAGGGATACACTGGGTCTAATGAAACCTTTATCAACCAAATCTTGTAATTGTACCTTTAATTCCATCAACTCTTTCGGTGCCATTTGATAAGGTGCTTGTGAAATAGGTGCTGTCTCGAGGATCAAATCAATAGAAAACTCGATCTCCCTGTCAGGGGGTAATCCCAGAAGGTCTTCTGGAAAGACATCGGGAAAATCTCACACAACTGATATATCGTCTATTTTCGGTTTAGTGATTTGAGTATCAATCACATGAGCCAAATAGGCATGACAACCCTTTTTGAGCATTCTTCGGGCATCCATAACAGATATCAAGCAAGATGACAAAATTTTGCGCTCTCTAATGAGGACAATTTCAAGCTCTCTTGGACTTCTAAATACCACTTCCTTGCGAAAACAATCAACTGAAGCATGATATTTAGATAGAAAGTCCATCCCCAAAATAACATTAAAATCTTAAATATCGAGTAGAATTAAATCTGCTTTCAACTCATGATCGTTCACTCTAATCCCACAATCTTTGAATACCCGATTAGCTAAAAGTGAATCCCCTATGGGAGTCGCTACTACCAATTCACTATCTAAAGGCTCTGACATCTGATCAGCATAGCTAGCAAGTGCATGAGAAATAAAGGAATGGGTAGCACCCGAATCAATTAAAGAACGATCATTTCTACCAAAAATAGATAACATACCCACTACCATATCTGGTGATTCCTCTGCCTCCTGCTGCGTTATAGCAAAAACTTTGCCCTGCGTTTTGGATCGACTCGCTTGAGCTCCTTGTCTAGAAGTACTGCCCCTAGCAACATTAGGTTGTGCGCCTCTTGTCGACCTTTGTAACGACCCGGGCCCACTTAACGGGCTGTCCTGGCCGTTAGATCGACGACGTACTGTCCTCACTGTATCAACATAGGTCTTTTCAGCATGCTTTGTCCTCACTCGTACGCTCCCTAAGAAAACTTCCCAGAGGGGTCACCCATCACAGGATTGCTCCAAGCCAAGCACGCTTAACTGTGGAGTTTCCAACGATGGACTTCCGGAAAAGAAGGTGCACCTTGTTATATGAGTAGTACCTATCAAATCTCTTAAACTTTCTTGGTCTGGGGTATTACAACCTTACTGATGCAGCTCTCTGATCCCGATTCTGTCTAGCTGTACTGTTCCCTGGCTAAGGAAAAACCATCTGAGATGCTCTAATCTACTGAGATTGGGCTGGACAATGTTTTCTCATGTGTCCCATCTGACCACACTGGTAACAAACTCTAGCTCCTCTAAGACACTCGCCTGGATGAAACTTCCCACAAGATTGGCACTGTGGAAAACTACGGTGACCAGAACCCTCATTTTGTCTCACACCCTGATTTCTTTGTGTAGAACCCTGAACATGAAAATGACTCCCCACCGGCTGTTGTACAAAACTCTGACTATGGCCTGATCCCTGACTAGACCCAGAACTCCGAAACTTAGATTTAAAACCGCTAGAGCTAGTAACACCAGGCCAAAATCCTTTTCTGTTCTTTTTAGACCTTTCCCTGAAGTTCCTGTTTGACTATTACCACTTCGGAAGGTCATCTGCACTCCTTGACTACGTCCCTTTCGAATGGCTGTCTCAACCCTTAATGCCGCCTCTACCAACAAGCCGAAATTGTGATGCGTATGAGCAGTAACCATAGGCCGGATATCTTCTCTCAATCCTTGTTCGAATCGTCTACACCTATCTCTCTCCTCCGCAACCAATGCATGGCATACTTTGACAGTTCTACAAACCTTACATGGTATTCTGCAACCGACATAGATCCCTGAACCAATCTCAAAAAATCATTCTGTTTTGCATCCCGATAAAATGGAGGATAGTATGTCTCATAGAAAGCTTTCCTGAAAATAGTCCAAGTGATAACACTAGGATCTGGATATCGACATCGAAACGAAATCCACCAATCAGCAGCTCCTCCCTTCAATAAGAATACAGCTGGGCATAATTTCTTATCATCTGAACATTCCATCACATCAAATATACTTTCCAAAGTTTTCATCCAGAGTTCAGCATCAGCCAGATTAGATGTACCCATAAAAAATTTCGCCCCAAGTTTCAAAGCCATCTCAATAGAGCTATCTCTGTCAGCATTGGGTAGAAGGAAAGAAATAGCTGCAACTAGTCTTTCGATGATAGGGTCAGGTTGCACCTGTGACTGATGAACAGATTTTGCGGCCCCACTGGCCCCTCCAACTTGTCCTACCTCAGGAGCATCATGAGCTTGAGATACTGGATTTTGACGCCTACGAGTTCTGCCACCACCACGCATGACTCACCTACAATAATGTATGATATATGAACATTAAATACATGCAGTGTTACCTATAGACTCTAAAACCATGCTCTGATACCAATTGACACGACCCCGTCTCGAGTCACCCTAGTGGACCCAGACGTGACGTGCGCCGATGATGAGTTCCAGCTAGATGCTGGACCTACCACCAAGGGCACATAGACTGTTCTACGACTGTTTGACTATTTAATGAATTCAATATTTTTGTAAAAATTTTGGCTAAGTTTCCCCTAAAAATAGAACAAAACCAACCTGAAAATTTACAAAAGGCCCAATACAATAATCAATATCAAATATTTGGGAACCACCAAATCCATCAATACCACCACAACTAAATCAATATGGAACTAAACTTGAGTGAATACTTCTACTTTAAAACACCATGTTTGCATGCATGCATTACAACAATTGAACAACCCATCGATGAAGTGAACATTTAACAAAATATGAGACCAAGTTTTTTGTTAACATGAGTCCCCAATTAAACATTTAAATGCTATGATATGGTTAAGATCATACAACCTAATGATGGATAGTCAGGCTCTGGACTTCAACAGGCTTTCCATGTATCTCAAATTTAGCGGCCTCCTGATAGGAAAAACATGGCAAAATATATGAGTTTGTAACTCAGTGAGTGGATAGTTCGCAGTAACATATACTTTTTCCATTTATACATTTTATTGAAAAATCTGATTCATCATTCTTGCAGTTTTTAAGAAATTCTGATAATTTCTTTTATAACTGAAACATGCTAAAAACATAAAATTCATACTCTTTATTCTGAATAACCAACTGTAAAAATATGTCAAATATAGACAATCTGGTATCAACATAAATCTGTGTAAAGCTGTCATTTCTGTAAGTTAAAATGGTATTTCTGTAACTGAATAAGTTGAATTCTATATGCTGAAGTGAACTATTATCTGATATTTGAAATTCTGTGAATCTACAACTGAATATACATAAATGATATACTAAATAATCACATCAAGAAGTACCCAATGAATTGCCTTACTCATGTACAGAGTAATCTCGATGTACAAGGCAAAGCCATTCAAATCTGATAATCTAGTCATACGTACGCAGAGCTGCCCCAAAGGCTAATCACTCTAGTACACGGCCCAAATCCTGTGTGTACAAGAGTGGGTCCCGAAGACCTCTAATAATCTGGTCATACATTGTGGAAACACATTCACATCAGTGCAGAGCGGGTAAAATTACCTGGGTACATTCTGATGGTTTTAAAATAGCTATAAATATGCTGAAATATATAATATGAATATCACATGCTAGAGAAATAATTTCAATGAGCTAGATTTAACTTTTAAAAGAAAACTGACTACAAAATCCATTTGATTTTGAAAATCATGTTGTCAAATCAAATTTATGTAATAATTAACTTTCTGATATAATATAAATTTAATAATTATTTATTTCTGAAAAATAAGATTTTCCACTCACAAAATACGAGCTACAAGCTAGATTGGCTGATAGACGTTTCCAATCTCCTCGTCACCACCTGAAATACGATATGAATAATCAATTTAACAACCACCATAATGAGTAGTCTTAATATTAAAATACAAGCCCTTGGCACTTAATTCCTCCATACTTGAATAAATTCCCCAAATTATTCATTTAATCCATTGGAGCTAATATCACTTTCTAGTCCATTAACTAATAACCAACTCATCAACAAAACCTTCAATCCGAGTATATATACAAATACCCACTTCAATCTGATGACAACTAGTAATCATAATTCATCCCATTAAATTTTTCTCTTCTTCCATAAATATATACTTCCAAGTAAATTTTCATCATCACAATCATTTTCTACAAAAATCCTTACTTAAGATTCCAATTAGAAATTCTAGGGTTTGCCCAAAAATATGGTTCATTACCTTAAATGTAAATAGAAGCTAACCATTAAGAAACTTGAACTAAAAATCGTAATCTTCTCCCTACATTTGAAATTTTCGAACCAAGTTAAAACCCTAGAAAATTGACAATATATAATTTTATATCCCTTCAAAAAAATTAAGATAAATCAAACCTAAAATGGAGAATTCAACACTTAGCTTTTCTTCCCTTTTTCCTTCCTCTTTCTCCTTCGTTTTCCTCCTTTTCTTCCTTTCTCTCTCGGTCAGCTTCAGTTTTTGGCCTCTGCGTGATGTGGTGAAATGGTAAAGAATTGGGTTTAAAATTTGGTAAAGTTATGGGCTATTTGCAAAAGAAGTCCGTCAACTTCCCAAGATAATATAAGTAAGTCCTAAATTTCAAAAATAATCCACCTTAACCCTTATATCATTCATTATGAAATAAATCCCAAGAAAAGTAATTTGCTTCACTTAAGTCCCCTTTGACTATAACTTTGACAATTCCTTATTTGAATTTTGACCAAAAGAAAATGGGTTGTAATAGGTAAAGAATTCCAGGTACTGCCCACACTCTTCAACTATAATTGACTTAAACACAAAAACACAATGCATGTTTGGGGTTGCTTTGTTTGACCTAGAGGGTTACTATATATCAAAATAACTTATTTTTATATAATTTTGACAAATAAAATAACTCAAATACTTACTAATTCAACGAACTTATGATCCATACATAATACTGACATTCTAAATTATTAAGGTCTAGAAAATATAACTAAAAAAAATGAACTTATAAACATATTCAACAAATAGAACATAGCAACAAAGTATGCCGTATATCCTGTAAATTTAAAGATTGGTTACATGACTATACCTCCAGGCCGTTTGGTCAATCATAGTATTAGATGAAAACAAATTCTTTACCCATGTCAATTACAGTATAGCTGATCTCATTAGCTCAGTAGAATTTACCTTTTAATTCTATAGGCATCTTATGATCACATAGAATATACCTAGAAATGCTCCATTTCATCCAACTTGTTCTTACCCTCTACATTATATCGTATTCTAGTGAGACGAAAAAGCTGAACATAAAAATCCCATGACGAAACAATTCTGAGTCTTAACAGCCTTCATTTTCTTTATGGGGGGATAAGAAACATATACTGATTGTTTACACTAGATATCCATAAAACTCTTCTTTGTAGATCTGAATTCAAAGAAATGTTGAAACAAGAGTTTCTCACACGGTCAATTTCCCCACTTCTCTCTCTCTCTCTCTCTCTCTCTCTTTCGGGTAGTTCCTTTCTTTATTTTTTTTTTGGGGTGGAAGGGATATATGTGGAGTCACGACAGGGATGTCTATGCAAACCAACCTGAGAAAAGTTAATGAATTGTCCAAAAAACACCATGGGCAGAAAGGCACTAAATTTAACATTTGGATTCCAAATACTTCAATCAAGTAAAAAGCATGGTTAAGACATTATTCTGTTTATAAAAATATACATTTGTACCACCATTAGGCTTAAAAATCCTCCCTATGGTCTAGGATTCAAACAATTCGAATATGTGACTATTATCCCACCTGACAATTTGATCAAAAAAGGACATTATGGAAACAAATGAAACTTATAAAATTAAACATTCCATTGTTGAACAAAACTTAAATCCTTCAAGGTTTATACAACAAGAAGGTTGGAAATGATTCAACAAGGAGTTTTCTCCTTTGAATCTATTTAATATATTACTCATATTAAATGATTCAACAAAAGTATTTGAAGGTACAAGAGAAGAAAACTTTTTCTTTAATTGAGGATTTTCAATTTACTCAATTATTTCTTGAATAATTTCTTCTTCTTCAGTAAAAACGTTTATAGTTTTACAACCACAATATTCCTTACTTTGGCTTGAAGTAGAAGAGGAGTTTGAACTTGTTTCACCATTAGAATCTTCCTGATACTGATAAATCATCTCAACTACAGAATCAAAATTTTCTTCTTCTGAACTAGAATTGAGTAAATTGGGAAGTTCAAGTTTAACTTCTTCATCTACTTGAAGATTGTTAATCTTTTCCTTCATAGGACATTTATTTCAATAGTTACTAGTTTGTTTACACTTCCAGCAAGTGACATTGGAAGATTTTGGAAATTTCTTTTTTTAAAATTTTCCTTTTGAACATTTCTAAGGATATTTTTGAAAGTATTTTTCTTTTGAAAATATTTTGAAGAAAATTTTTTCTTTAAATGAGAAGGAAATTTTTTTTCTTTTAACTTTTTGAAGATGGATGACTGATGATTTCAAAACCATATTGTTCACAAAAAGAACCTCTTTACGACTATCAGCTCTTTCTAATTTCAATTTGGCTTTGAGCTTGAAATCATTGCATAATGCTAATCCTTCTTTATTTATGAAATGAATAATTTCATCAGAAGGAAAGCAGAAGGAATTGTATAATCATATTTATCTTTGATAGAATTCCTAACTCTTTC
Source organism: Fraxinus americana (assembly GCA_035079005.1). Classification (NCBI taxonomy): domain Eukaryota; kingdom Viridiplantae; phylum Streptophyta; class Magnoliopsida; order Lamiales; family Oleaceae; genus Fraxinus; species Fraxinus americana. The sequence goes on along the minus strand of JAVHZT010000112.1, from coordinate 190,014 downwards.
AGGGAAGAGTTTTAGAAGTCTAGAAATGAATCTTTCTTTCCAAAAAGATTGATAGCAATCTTCTCTGATCATGACTCTGGTAAGGAACATATCCTTATATTGGGGGAAATCATGAAGTTTAGGACATCTTAGATTTAATAAAATTTCAGATGACCTATCTTGAAGAAGAGTTGGATTACCAAGGAAATCACTACAACAAAACGTTGCCGTAGGCCTACGGCAACGTTTGGACGTGTGTTGCAAAGAGAGGTGTTGTCGTAGATGTGAATGATATGGCAACGTTTAAAAAATATTGCGAAAGATCAACGACAACGTTTAAAAAACGTTGCGAAAGATCTACGGCAACATTTTTTAAACGTGATCGAAGTAGTAGTGGAGGAGAGCGACAGAGAAGGGCTGTGTTGTAGATATGGCTGCTATGAGGTGTGTGATGGAGATAGTGGTGGAGGAGAGCATCGGAGAAGGGCGCTGCTGTAGATCTGACCACTATGAGCCATTCTATATTGATTTTGTGGTGGATAATTAGAGGAGTGTGATGGAGGTAGTGGCAGAGGAGAGCGGTGGATGACCGGAGATACGGCAAAGGTGGAAGATCGGAGAGATGAGAGAGAGAGAGAGAGCTAAGAGTGAGTGGATGCAGCCCGAAGATTGAAATGGAATGGAAGTTTAGGTTTTTTATTTTGACTTTTTCATTATTAAAAAAAAAGTAATGACAACGTGCAATGAACGTTGCAAAAAGATTAATGGTAACGTTCAAACCTGCATTACTAAAACTTTTAACGACAATGAGCAACGAACGTTGCAAAAAAAATAAATGGCAACGTTCAAATGCACGTTTCCAAAACATCTAATAGCAGCGCGCATTGCCTGTTGCTAAACTAATTAACAGCAACGCACATTGTACGTTATTAAAATATTAATAGCAATGCGCATTGCACGTTGCAAAAAGAAAATGAACGTCAATGGATTTCGAACGTTGAAAAAGAGTGTATTAGCAACATTCTTCAAAAAAACGTTGTCAAAACTCAATTTAATCAACCAATAACAACATACATTTGCTGAATGTTGCGATAGACCCCTTTTAGTAACATGCAAGTGATGAATGTTGCATTTTGCATGATGCAAAAGACCTTTTTTCTTGTCGTGTGAAGAAGTTTTATCTCCCACTATAAAACTCTTGAGGAAAACTTCTATTTTGAGCTTGATTCATACTTGAAGTTCTGGACTTCATTTTGAAGAACCTTCAATAGCCTTGAAAATTACATTTACCAAACTTGAAATGATAATATCGCCAGATAGTAATCTTAATGCTTCAACTTTTTATAAAGTAGCTTTAATAAAGTTGATTAAAATTGAATCTCATTTATCAAAGTTTCTTGACATTATTAGTCTTATCCTTTACTTTGAATGATGGCAAAGATGGTAGGACTAACTTTTGAGGTGGAAGGCATAATTGAAATAATTTCTCTCTTGAAATATGAACCCTGTAAAGTCTGAATTCATTCAAATAACTGGGTGCATGTAGTCCTCTTGAATCCTTATCCTTTTGAGTTTCTTGATTTATTAATTCATCAATGTCTATACCCAAGTATCATTCTTCATTACTTTGATCATAGTCAGTTTTTGAATTTGATTTTTGAGATGAACTGGATCTTGATTTCTTTAAAGTAGATTTGGCCAATGAAGCTATTTTTTGAAATAACAGCTAATTCCTATGGCGTCTTGCATTGAGAAAAACATAGCTAATAATCTTGATTTTTCTACAAGAAAATCAGCTTGTTTTTCTTGTTCTTTCTTTGAAAACTTTAGAACACCAATGTTATTTTGTTCTTGAATCCATGAAACAACAACGTTTGGGCAACAATTTGTTTCATGAAATTTGGACCACCATTTGATCTTTAATCTCGAAATTATTTGTTTAACACAAAATTCAGAGCTTGTATTTTGAACAATAATGAAATCGCAGCAGAATATCAATGAGATCTTGAAAGGATAAGCGAACTAGAACAAAACATTGTCTTGAGGCTTTAAAACTGTTTTTGCCTCTTTTTTGAATAGTTTGAATCCTTGACAAGTGAGACTTGGTAAAATCATCTCGTCGATACCAAAACATTCGAACCAATTTTGAAAAATTTAAAGTACATGTTTAGTTAAAAAGAAAAAAATCGGAAGTGTGTCACTGGTCTAAAATAAAAAACATAATACCAAGCATCTTGATAATCAAAATAATGAAAACGAGATTCAAATGTTTCATCCTTGGATAAACGCATTCTTTTCTTGTCTCACGGGTTTTGTCCGCAGTCTTCAAACGACAATACCCTTTGAATACTTATTTTTGAAAAAAGCAATTTTTAGGTTTTTGAGGATTAGGTGCATGAGTTATGATAGGCGATCCGGATTTAACAAGAGTGGCTTCATAAAAAGCTCTTGATTTTTTGATATTTCTAGGCATGAAATAGAACTGAGAGGGTAAAATATCTTGTAAACATTCATTTGGAGATGAATATCTATGAACCCATGAAGTTTCCATTTCACAAAGAGGTAAATAGATATATTTGGTAAAATAATGAAAAGATTTTGAAGGGTTTATTTCAAGTAATTTTCCTAAACCAGGTTGAATAGCTTTTTTGAAGTTTATAGGGGAAGTTATTTGTAAATTGCAAATATTTTTGGTTTGAAAAATATCAGGCTTTTGAAAGGTTGAAAGAGATAAAGTTTTTGAGGTTTGAGTATTTTTTGAGAAGATGAAGGGTTTTCGTATAATCTTCAATTGAAAGTATAGGAATTGAAGCTTTCTTTTTATTCTTCTTGGAAGTAGAATCCAATTTGAAAATCTCTCTATTGAAAATTTCTCTCAATTTGAAAATCTCTCTAAATATTCTCACAATCTCTCTAAGAGATTTTTTTTCTCTATAACCTCTCTTGTAAGAAAATCTGCAAGAACATTAGAAATTCCTTGTATATATACTATTTTGAAATCGAAACATGACAAAATAGCTTGCCATCTTGCAAAAAAATAAAATTGAAACAAGATTTTTAACATCGTTTTGTAAAACGTCTTTTCAAACTTTGCAATCTATTTTAAAATAAATTCTTTATTGATCAAATCATCTTGAAATTTTAAAATACATAATACTATTAATAAAATTTCTTTTTTGATAGTAGAATAGTTCTTTTGAGGTCTAGTCCACATACCAGAGTGAAACTTAGCCAACTGTTCATGATTAGACTCTTTTGGAATCTGCTTTAATACCCCACCATACACAATGTAGACGCATCTGTCCCAATAATAATGGATGCAAGTGAATCAGTAATTGATAAGCGTGGAATACTTTTGATAGCTTTTTTGACATTTTGAACCGTTAAAGTGTGCTCTGAGGTCTACGGTTGTGGATTCTTTTATAATCTTTGAAAAAGTGGCACACAAATTAGTCTAATATTTTTGACAAAATCGGTAACATAATTAGCACAGCCTAAAAAGTGTTGCAAACTTGTTTTATCTAGAATTTTATATGAAATTTTTTCAGTAAAATCTAAATTTCTTTGAATAGGTGCAAGTGTTCCAAAGGCCATATTTGGTACACATTATTTTTTTCATTCTCATGCTTCTACTCATTTTCAACCACACATTCTTCAATAAAATAATATTTTCCATCACATCAATAACTTTTCCTTCATTTTTAGCCACACATTCTCCATCAATCTACTATTCAATAATACATTCTTTCAAAAAAATGTGTCCCAATCACACTCTAAGTGTATGTAATGACCTAAGAACCTTATACGTATTCGATAAAAAATAATTTTCCTAGCTAAAACAGCTAAACCATTATTTTTGACAACATGAATGAATATATTGATATGTTTGAAATGATATTCTACACTTTCAGAAAATAAAAGAACATCATCAATATAAACAATAATAAAATCTTGAAAATGATTGAAAATATCATGATTTTTTGAAATTCTGAATAAGTATTTTTGAGAACAAATGGCATGACATTCCATTTGTATTGACCAAAAGGAACATTAAACGTTGTTTTGTATCTATCTTCTTCTTTAATTTGAGTATGTCAAAAAACCTGACTTTATATCAAATTTTGACAAGATAACAGTTTTTAATAATCTATTTAATAAATCTTTCTTTTGAGGCAATTGATATCTTATCCATTGAAGAGCTTTATTGAGAGGCTTGTAATTGATAACTAAATGAGGGACACCTCGTTCAATTTCGGCAGAAATATTGACATAGAAGACTGAACAACTCCAATGAGATTTACTTAAATGAATCAGACCTTTATCAGGTAGATCATTGATTTCCTTGATACAATGATCAAGTAATTCTTTATTTATTTGAATCGATTGGAATTTTATAGGAATACTTGACTCATGAAAATCAGAATTATATGGAAGAGAAACAACATGTTTCTTCCCATTCCAAAAAGCATTTGGAATAGTGGAGCATATTTCTTCTTCAATTTTCTTTTGAAGTGAAATTTTTTTCTCAATAATTGAAGAATCTTTTCACTGTTCTTCAATTCTTTGAAATTTAATTTTTTCTTAAGAAAACAAATATGTTTCTTTTTGTAATTGATATTATTAATCAATTTTGAAATAGACGCTACTTTCAAAGCATTCACACCTTTAGAATTAGCTTGAAAATGATATATTTGAAAAATAAAAGGAGTACAAAAAAACCTGCCTGATCTAAATTTTTGACTAAATAGAACATATTTTTGAAACAGACAAACATGAGCTTTTATAAGTTTGCATTGAATATTAAATTTTTTGTCACTGACACCATATAAACATACATATATAAAAATATTCATATCGTATATATAGTTTAGAATGGTACTTGTGGTCCTCAATCATTGGTCGATGTGCAATTTTATTCCCTAACTTTCATCATCTTGCATTAAGGCCCTAATTTTTATAATTAATGACTATAAAATATTTTGGGGTATTAGAGACATGTACTGCATTTTCTTTTTATCTTCTATTAATATTGGAAAACAAGAGATGTGTAGGATGAGAGTTATAAAAGAAAATTTACAGTGACATGTATAAACAAAGAAACCGACTCTTAGTCAATGGAATGCAAATGAAACAGCTGCTGCATATGTTAGCAAAACTGGTGAACAAATAAAAAGATTAGATAGTCACCAAGAACTAAGAGTTGATCAAACTGATATCTGGCTTCAAGATAGGACACATCAGAGCAGTGAGACCAGCAATGTAGTTGAATCAAAATCACATCCATAGAGTATACATGAGGTAACATATTGCAATCAGCAACAGAAGTAAATTCGAAGAATCCAAAAATAGATCAATAATCATCAAACCAAGAAGTTTCAGTGATGCATTGATGATCTGCCAAGTGTTCAGGAGAGATTGTGCCTTTCAGAAGACTAGCACCCCTGACTTTCACTACAACTGCATGAGGGGTAATTCGGTCAACAACTCCAATGACATGGCTTCCAGGTTTGACAATATTTTCCCCAGCTACCCTATTAGATTTTTCTAAAACACCGTATGAATTCATATAGAGATTGCAATATATATATATATATATATTTATTTATTTATTTATTTATTTATCATTTGTATTTAAATCATTAAATCATATTAAAGAACTGAAATAAAAGCACTCCGGTACTATAATAGAGGATTAAATTTAATTACGGGAGTAATCAAAATTTTGAAATATATCGGTACTAAGACCATAAATATCTTAGCTCGAATACTGCAGCTTTGATACGCGCGGAATACTTTGTTTACTAATACACAGAGTGCTGTGCAATAAGTTAACGGTTCACACTCAGCTTATGTGAAAATTGCAGGAGGGAAATTTAAATAGCACTCAAAAGTACACTCGTGTGAGATTTCAATATTACAAAAGCAAAACCAATAATCCTGAACAACTTATACAGACAGCATTTTGAAAACAAATATGCGACACGTTTTTCCACTTTATCACCTAAAGATAAATACTAGGGAATTCTTCAGATTATTAAAAATGTTCACAGCCTTGGAATCAATTCGACGCTGAGGTTGATTTGACGCAGAGCAGGAATACAACTCATAACTCTACACATAAACAACTTGTTCAACATGATACATCAAATTTATTTCAGATCTGCAACATACGTAAAGAAACATGTTAATGTCGTGAGAAAATGAAACAAAGTGTCATAAAATTTGATACAGACCATTTTTAAGCAGCTGTTAACATGCTTTATCCTGGCAATGAATGGCGAATTATCAAACGTGATTGCCAAATAAACAAATAAAACATCCAAAATTCTATTGGCATTTCTCCGACCTAGAGAGAACAAAAAAGATGGCCATAGAGCCCCGTTATCAAGCTACAGTACAAGTCCAACATAGAATAACATGAGGGAGGAAAGTCAGACCGATGATATTTTAGAGGATAAAAATAGCAGGAGTTATTTTAATTGGACAAGATAATTGAAGGAGGGAAATATAATTTATTTGAAAATAGATTTTTACAAAGTTGATGGAAGAAAGTTTATACAATTGGAAGGAGCTTTTTTTTTTTACTTTTGTTCTTCTGCATCTAACCAAATGGACCAACTCTCCTATTTATACATGCAAAGAGGAGGTTGAAGCATATTCTAGAGAATTCCTATTTTCTAATTGGGTTATTGGCGCAAAACGTCCCTACCTTTGAAGGGTCTTGTGGAAAACGTCCCTACCTTTCATTTCTTGGTGCAAAACGTCCCTACCTCTCACATTCTTTGCGGAGAAGGTCCTTTTCAACTATTTTTAACGTGAAATGACTATTATACCCTCTTATATAAATAAAACAAAACAGAAAATAAAATAAAAATAAAAATAAATTGCAATCTAACTCCTAATCTTTTTAAAAATGCAAATAAGTCCAAAATTTAGAAAAATATTAAAAATAACTAAGAAAAAAAAATCCACCGGCTTCCACCACCATTTCTCGTCCCTCTCCCCGCTTCGTTTTGCCCCCACCATCCCTAGCCACCTCAGAGGAGTCCAAAACCCACCGCCATTAGAACATGGAATTGTTGAATGGTCCCTAATAAATTGATTATTTGTCTCTCTCTCTATCCACATTCTAAAAAATAAAAAAAATTTACTGGTTATTCGTGAGGTGATTTTAGCCATTATTTTTTATTGGTTTGAATTGGAAACCTTGCTTTTCGACAATTGGAGTTGTTACCCCGTCTCTCTTCTTCAATCTCCCTTCCCATACCCTTACCTCTCTCTCGGCAACTCACTCCTTGACTTATCCGCGTGAGAGAGTTGATTCAATAAAAAATTTATGGTTCATTTGAAAATAATTGTGAGTTGATTTCACGCAGAGAGTTGATTTCACGCATGAAAATACGTTTGTAAACATAGATCTGCATAAATGTTCACCTGGGCTGTTGATTTCACGCAGAGAAACATAGATCTATTGTTGGGGTTGTGAATTTGAATTTGGGGAGAAACTACAATCCAAACTTAATGGGGTTTTCCTGCATCTGTGTCTTTGACTGTTGGGATTTTCTTGCATTTGTGTTGTGAACTTGTTGTATTTTGACTATTTGGGGAGAAATTCCACAATCCAAATTTGTTGGGGTTGTGAATTTTTTGTTTTTTAATGTTTTTACTGATTTGTGTTAGGGTTAGCAGTCGAGCTGGCCGACGGGTAGATCGATTCCGACGGTGGTAGAGGGGGGTGATCGATTTCTCTAGTTTCGTGGGTCGGGGTGGGGCGGGGCGAAGGTGGTGATGAACAGTGGTTTTTTCTTAGTTATTTTAAATATTTTTCTAAATTTTGGACTCATTTGCATTTTTAAAAACATTAGGAGTTAGATTGCAATTTATTTTTTATTTTTATTTTCTTTTCTGTTTTGTTTTATTTATATAAGAGGGTATAATGGTCATTTCACGTTAAAAATAGTTGAAAAGGACCTTCTCCGCAAAGAATGTGAGAGGTAGGGACGTTTTGCACCAAGAAATGAAAGGTAGGGACGTTTTCCACAAGACCCTTCAAAGGTAGGGACGTTTTGCGCCAATAACCCTTTCTAATTATTTTTATTTGACTTGTTTGCCAAGCAAATTTAGAAACTCCTTTTTTATTGTGTTTTGCTTGCTCACCAAGAAATTCTAATGAATTCTAGGTGAATCCAAAATACGCAACAAAATTAATACTCCTCCTTGGTGCATATTTTGGTAACTCTAATCATTTCTCGTAGTACTTCGAACTTTGCTTGTGGTAGCGCCTTCGTAAATATATCTGCTAATTGTTCTTCTGTCTTGCAATGTTTGAGCTCTATCTCTTTGTTTGCTTCAGCTTCTCTGATGAAGTGATACTTGATGCCAATGTGTTTAGTTCTATTGTGAAATACGGGATTCTTGGCCATTGCTATTGCAGACTTGCTGTCGCAGTAAATCTCTGTAGCTTCATCTTGTGGCTCTCCCATATCTTCAAGTATGCGCTTTAGCCATATAGCTTGACTCGTTGTCATTGCTGCTGCAATATACTCTGCTTCAGCTGATGATTGTGCAACCGTTGCCTGTTTCTTTGATGCCCAAGAGAATATTCCAGAACCTAGTGTAAATGCATAGCCTGATGTGCTTTTCATATCATCTACTGATCCTGCCCAATCACTATCAGTATACCCAAGTAGTCTTGAGTCAGGCGTAGATTGATACCATATTCCATAGTCTTTTGTTCCTTGGAGGTATCTTAGTATCCGCTTTGCTGCTCCATAGTGAACTTGACTTGGATTCTGCATGAATCTGGAAAGTAGGCCGGTTGCATACATTATGTCTAGCCTTGAAGCTGTGAAATAGAGTAAACTTCCAATTAAGCTTCAAAATTGTGAATTGTATGCTTTTGGAGTATCATCTTCATTTCTGAGTGATTTGTTACTATCCATAGGAGTTGCTACTGTCTTGCAACCTTCCATCTTGAATTTCTTTAATAGACTAGTGGTATACTTCTTCTGAGCAATGAAGATCCCATCTTCAGATTGAACTATCTCGATCCCAAAAAAGTAGTGCATTAATCCTAGATCAGTCATCTCGAACATTTTCATCATGTCTTCCTTGAATTTCTCAATCATCTTTTCATCATTTCCTGTATAGATGAGATCATCAACATATAGAGAGATTATGAGTGTACTGTTTGTACCTTAATTTTTGATGTATAGAGTTGGTTCACTTTGGCTCCTCCTGAAACCTTGCTCAGTGAAGTAGTTGTCTATTCTGCTGTACCACGCTCGTGGAGCTTGCTTTAATCTATACAGCGTCTTCCTTAGTTTGAGAACTTTATCTTCTTTACCTTGTACTACGTGTCCTTGAAGTTGCTCAACATAAATTTCTTCTTCAAGATAACCATTAAGAAATGCTGATTTAACGTCAAGCTGGTAAATCTTCCATTTCTTCTATATGGTTAGTGCAATCAACGCCCTTATAGTGTCAAGACGTACAACTGGAGCAAATGTCTCAGTGTAGTCGATGCCATACTGTTGTGAGTATCCTTTGGCGACTAGTCTTGCTTTATGTTTTTGGATTGAGCCATCAGCATTAAGCTTTGTCTTGTAGACCCACTTAACTCCTATGACTTCTTTATCTTGAGGAAGATCTACAAGCTCCCAAGTATCATTTTTCTCTATCATTTTTAATTCTGCATCCATGGCTTTTCTCCATTCTAGCTCTTTTGAGGTTGCTTCGTAGCTTTCAGGTTCAATGATCATCAAGTTGCAGCTTTGATATATTTCTGATAATCTTCTTGTTTTTCTTGGTGATGATTCTGGTGAGTCGACTGGTTCTTCTATAGTTGCTCGCTGTGGAGACTCAGGTTGATTGTTCTCCTCAACGTCGCCCTCCTGTTTTTGTGGTTGTGTTAGGATTCTGATAGCTTTTCTTTCTACTTGACCAGTCTCCCAGTTGTAAGCAAGATCTTCATCAAACTTAATGTCTCGACTTATAATTAGCATAGCTCTAGTTGTCTCCATTACTGTTCTGTTCTTTCTTTTTGACACACCATTTTTTTCAGGCGCGTATCCAACAGTAAGTTGATACTCCATTCCTTCATCTTCACAGAACTTGTTGAATTCATTTGATGTATATTCTTTACCTCTGTCGCTTCTGATAGTTTTGATATTGCTACAACTTTGTTTTTCAACATAGCTTTTGAACCTTTTAAAAATCTCCAAAACTTGGGATTTTTCACTCAAGAATATACCCATGTCATTCTAGTGTAGTCATCTATGAAGAGAATGAAGTACCTAGTTTGCTCATGTGATGGAGTACGCATCGGACCACATAAATTTGTATGTATTAACTCTAATGGCTTTTTGGCTCTCCAAGACTTTCCGGACGAAAATGGTTGACGATGCTGTTTCCCGAGCAAACATCCTTCGCAGACTGCATCAATCTCCTTTATAACTGGTAGATCTCTCATCATTCTGTTTTGCTGAAGGATCTTCAACCTGTGAAAGTGGAAGTGTCCAAATCTCCTGTGCCATAGCCATGACCTGTCCACCTGCGCTGTCATTGTCGCATTGTTTACGTATCTCCATTGGATTGGAAAGCATCTGTTCTCCCGCTTTTTAACTTTTGCAATTACAAGAGATTTATCTTTCTTGTCATAGATAGTGCAAGAATCTCCTTCAAAATATAAACTGTATCCTTTCTCCATCATCTGACCTACACTTAGTAGATTTTGATCTATTGTAGGAACCAAGAGAACTTCATTGATGTATCTCTTGCCCTTTTTTGTATCTACAGCAATAGTGCCTTTGCCTGTTGCCTCTATGTAATTTTCATTGCCAATTTTTATTTGTGTGCTTATTTTATCAAGACTGCAGAAAATACTTTCATCTTTCGTCATGTGATTACTGCAGCCACTGTCTAAATACCATGTATCTAATTTTTCTTCAGATACATCCTTTTTTGAGGCATAAAATAGACTTCCTTCTATATCATTCTCTTCTGAGAAATTAGCTAGATGATTTTGTTTAAAACGACAAGATTTTTCTTCATGTCCAAATTTTTTACAGTTTCGGCACTGTGATTTTCCTTTAAACCAACAATCCTTCTCCAAATGACTTTTTCTTTTACAAACGCCACATGGAGGATACTTGCCGTTATTAACAATTCATTTTCCTTGAGTTTCTTTATTTTTAGAATTGTCTTTAAATTTTCTTCCACCTTCTTTAGATTTCTGAAACCGCATATTAACTTTAGATTGAAAAGTGTTTTCTATGTCAATTTCATAACGCATTTCTAATCTTTTTTCATGAGCTTCCAATGAACCCATTAATTCTGCAGCTGTTAATTTATCTATATCTTTAGACTCCTCAATAGCTGCAATAATTGAATCATATTTTTCTGTGCAGGTAATTAAAATTTTTTCAACAACTTTCTTTTCAGGAACATCATCTCCATAAGATCTTAGTTGATTTACTATTTCATCTATTCTTGAATAATAATCTTTTGCGATTTCAGAATCTTTCATTTTTAGATTTTCAAAATTCCTTCTTAAAGTTTGAAGACGGCAAGTACGTACCTTGTCACTGCCGTAGAACTCCTCCTTCAGCTTATCCCAAGCTTCTTTTGCTGTTTTAGCTCCCATAATTCTTGGAAAATAAGTGTCCGTCAAGCTCATTTGTAGAGCTAGTAGTGCTAGAGAATCTTTTTGTTGATTCTCTTTAAGTTCCTTCTTTTGTGCAGTAGTTAGAGTGGAAATGTCATCTGGGTTAGTATACCCATCGTTGACGACATCCCATAAATTTTGCGCACAAAAGTAGGTATTCATTTTGATAGACCAAAAATCATAGTTATCTCCATTGAATGTTGGAATAGGAATGGATGAACGGAAAGCGTCAGCCATAGTATATGCTTACGCCCAATATCAATCGAACGAAGCTCTGATACCACTGATGATATTTTAGAGGATAAAAATAGTAGGGAGTTATTTTAATTGGACAAGATAATTGAAGGAGGGAAATATAATTTATTTGAAAATAGATTTTTACAAAGTTGATGGAAGAAAGTTTATACAATTGGAAGGAGCTTTTTTTTTACTTTTGTTCTTCTGCATCTAACCAAATGGACCAACTCTCCTATTTATACATGCAAAGAGGAGGTGGAAGCATATTCTAGAGAATTCCTATTCTAGAGATGCAAAGAGGAGGTGGAAGCATATTCTAGAGAATTCCTATTCTAGAGAATTCCTATTTTCTAATTATTTTTATTTTACTTGTTTGCCAAGCAAATCTAGAAACTTCCTTTTTTATTGTGTTTTGCTTGCTCACCAAGAAATTCTAGTGAATTCTAGGTGAATCCAAAATATGCAACAAACTTAATACACACAAACAGAGATATAGATGGAGATGAAGCATGAATAGGGTTAATGTTATTTAACAGCTTTTACCATAACACTATTAGCCAATATAGCACAGCTCTTAAAAGAGGAAGCTCATTCAGCTAATTGAGTAATCTAGCTAACAGATAAGAATCATTTGGGGAATGAAGAAAACATTTTCTTTTAGCATGATAACTATCACTACCGTTGACTAATGAGGTCAAAACCCACAAAGTACATTTATGTTGGAATTGTTAAAAGTTGTCTTAGGGGACCTTTTTGTATAAGGTAATAAATACTGGTACTCGAATTTAAGAGGTAGTAGGATGAAATTAGTACAATTTCAAGAGGAGCAGTTAGTAATATTGTGTAAGGAAGAAGATGGAAGAATTTATCAAATATAAGTTAATGTGGTTTGAGAAGCAAAGTTTCGTATATTCACATGACTCACTAGCCTCAGATATTGTCCATGAAAAACCAAAATGAAGAACTAAAAATGTGACCGGGCAACTTGTGTGGTTTATAAAAGGATCAACCCTTGATGCGTCAGTTTTTGCCGCAACAATTTGGTAACTTTACAAATTACAGCAGTCACGGGTTGGTAAGCAAGTTGGACAAACCATCAGCCATTCACCATCTTTGGCACCTAGACAAAATCTAGTGTATGAGACTAGCCATTAATTCTATTGGGAACAGATGCACCTCTCATACAGATATATTATGCATTTAATGAAACTATAAAGTTAGTCGTGAAAAAAATAATAAAATAAAAAATCATAGACAAACTCAAAATCAACTCGTTAGTATGTTCATAAACAACACTTGTTGGATAAAATAATGGTAAAGTGCAGAAAAAACTTATCAATAGATCGAGTCTCGTGACAGCACGATGTCCTAAAACGAAATTGCCCGTCGATAACTGCTGCGACCTCCGTGGACAATCACCTCCAGGATACAACGATCAAATAAACCAATTATGCAGCAATCATAAAAGGTTTTCAGAACTCTCAAGTGTACTCCAGAAAATAAAAGACAATTTGAGTATAATATTTTTCTGTATATATGAAGAGACAATTTCGTTTTTGTTGTATTTTTCTAATACCCAAAAGTGTGTTTATATAGGCATGAAGAGATGTAACTTCTTCCACCATGATCTAGCATTAAGTTGCAGATGTAATGGCATATGGTAATGGATATTAAAACTGGGCAGTTAAAACTGTCATATTTTACTGGCTAGTTGACCCATTAAATAATTCCGAAAATAATTAAAAAATAATAAGTATTTTATTAGAATCAATAAAGCCCAAGAGCCCAAGGCCCAATCAAAGACTTTTTAATATAATGCGTGAGGCGTGGCTCGAACCCACGACCTCCCACACAAATTCCACACTTTTCACCGGTTGGGCACTTTATCTTAATTAATTATTTCTTTCACATATTATATTTATAGTATAAATATATAACAATCCCCCACATGAAAGAAATAAGATAAATAAAAATATTATTCGGAGTACGGTAGAAATCACGCAGCTTAGGTGTCTATCGACTTGAACCTCGGCTTTGTATATTCTATCGAGCTTGCTAACCGTAGAGTGAACTATGTCTTGAACTCCACAATTATGATTTGCAAACTGAGACAATAAAACACACACATGATTTCTAAAACAATCATCGAGTTCTCGCGGTTGTGTTCATTTCGGCCGTGAACTTTCCCGGTTTCTTTGAGTGCTCTAGAGAATTAGCCTCAATTCTCATAGGAAGCGGCCCCACTTCCACACTCAAATAGGTGCTTCTATCAAGGATGCACTGTATTTAAACACCCCACTGAATATCAGCTATAGAAAGCATTAAGAGCATTTGCTCATCCTCTAATCAATACAGTTGGTACTACTCATCATAGGGAGGGGTTTGAAATAAATTCAATGTAGTACCCCCACAGATCACTCCAATAACTTTGTTATCCCATTGAACCTTATCCATGGGATCTCCAATCGCAAGGTTGGGTTTCCATTATAGGTGATCTAATTTATAATAGGCTTTAGCCCCATCCCCCTCGATGTTTTCTGAACTAGCTCTCTAGCTAATCCTTTTGTTAATGGGTCAGCAATATTATCACTTGACTTCACATAGTCAATAGCTATAACCCCATCCTTAAGCAGCTGACGCACAGTATTGTGCCTCCTACGAATATGTCTAGACTTTCCATTGTAGGATGAATTTTGAGCTCTTGAAATAGCTGCTTGACTGTCACAATGGACATAGATAGCTGGAAGTGGTTTGGACCACAAAGGAACATCCATAAGAAAATTCCTTAACCATTCAGCCTCTTCACCTGCCTTATCCAATGCTATGAACTCTGATTCCATAGTGGATCTCGCAATGCAGGTTTGCTTAGTAGATTTCCAAGATACAGCACCACCTGCTAATGTAAAAACATATCCACTTGTAGATTTAGTTTCATTGGTATCTGAAATCCAATTAGCATCACAATATCCCTCAAGTACAGCAGGATATTTAGTATAATGTATTCCCCAGTCTAGGGTGTATCTCAAATACCTCAAGACTCGAATGAGAGCATCCCAATGTTCATTATTAGGATTACTAGTATACCTGCTAAGTCTACCGACGGCATATGCTATATCAGGTCTGGTACAGTTCATGAGATACATGAGACTGCCGATCACTCTAGCATATTCTAAAGCAGAAACACTAGGACCTGAATGTTTTCTCAAATGATGACTTGCATCATAAGGTGTTTTAGCGGGAATACAATTATATTGTTTAAACTTCTTAAGCACTTTTTCTACATAATGTGATTGTGTTAAAGTAATCCCTTCGGAATGTGTTACTATTTTAATCCCTAGAATAACATCAGCAACACCCAAATCTTTCATTTCGAAGTGCTTTTTCAGAAACTGTTTAGTCTTATTAATCACATCTAAACTAGTTCCCATTATTAGCATATCATCCACATATAAGCAAATTATGACACCACTATCCCCCACAAATTTGCTATATATGCATTTATCTGCTTCATTTATCACATAACCATTAGATGTCAAAGCTGTATCAAATTTCTCATGCCATTGCTTAGGGGCTTGTTTAAGGCCATAAAGAGATTTTTTAAGTCTACACACTTTATCATCAAGGCCTTTTACCACAAATCCCTCAGGTTGATCCATATAAATCTCTTCTTCTAAATCTCCATATAGAAAAGCAGTCTTGACATCCATTTGATGTATAATAAGATTATACAATGAAGTAATTGCAACTAACATCCTAATAGAGGTAATTCTAGTAACAGGTGAATATGTATCAAAGAAGTCAACTCCTTCCTTTTGTTTATAGCCTTTAGCTACAAGTCTTGCTTTAAATTTATCAATTGAACCATCAGGTTTCAATTTTTTCTTAAAAATCCATCTACACCCAATGGTTTTACATCCTCTAGGCAAGTCTACTAATTCCCAAGTGTTATTAGACATAATGGAATCATATTTACTATTTATAGCTTCCTTCCAAAATATAGAATCTGGTGAAGATATAGCTTCATCAAATGTAATAGGATCATCCTCTACTAAATATGTTAGAAAGTCAGGACCAAAAGAAGTAGCAGTCCTAGGTCTTTTGCTTCTCCTAACTTCAGCTTCTTCTAATTCAATAGGCTCTTCTCTAACACTAGGAGGAACACTAAGAGAACTACTTGGTCTTCTGATTTTTCTTTAAAAGGGAATCTATTTTCAAAAAATTCTGCATCTCTAGTTTCAAAAATTGTGTTCTTTTCAATCAAAATATTTTTAGAGTCAATTACTAAAAATCTGTAGGCATTACTATGAAAAGCATAACCTATGAACACACAATCAACAGTTTTTGGACCAAGTTTAGTTCTCTTAGGTGCTGGAATAGATGCCTTAGCTAAACACCCCCACACTTTAAGATATTTATATGAAGGTATTCTACCTTTCCACAATTCATAAGGGGATTTATCATTTTTCTTACTGGGAATTCTGTTAAGAATATAACATGCAGTAAGAAGTGCTTCTCCCCACAAGTTAAAAGGTAATCCAGAAGAGTTTAGCATTGAACTGACCATATCCTTCAGAGTTCTATTTTTCCTTTCAGCTACACCATTAGATTGGGGAGAATATGGTGGAGTAGTCTCATGAATAATACCATTATCAGCACAAAATTTATCAAGCTCACCTGAATATTCTCCTCCCCTATCAGATCTTAAAATTTTAATGGTTTTATCTAACTGATTTTCTACTTCAGTTTTATATGAAACAAATTTTGAATAACTTTCATCCTTACTCTTGAGAAGATAAATGTAACAATAACGGGAGTAATCGTCAATGAAAGTTAAAAAATATTTATTTCCACCACGGGTAACATATCCTTTTAAATCACATAAATCAGAATGTATTAAACTTAAAACTGAAGTAGTTCTATCAACATGTGAGAATGGTTTTCTAGCATACTTAGATTCAATACACGTTTCACATTTTGAGTTTGGGAACTTATCCGTTTTAGGAATGTTTCCCAATCTCATTAATTTTTTAATAGAATTCATGTTCAAGTGTCCAAGTCTAGCATGCCATAAATCATAAGAATCCAGCAAGTAAACAGAAGAAGTAGAAGCTTTATTATTGATCACAGAAACATTTAATTTAAATAGACCCTCATCTGCATACCCTTTCCCAACAAAAGTACCACCCTTAGACATTACAACTTGACCACTCTCAAATACAATTTTAAATCCCTTTTTGACCAAAATAGATCCAGACACTAGATTTTTCCTTATATCAGGTACATAAAGGACATCCTTCAAACTAAGGATATTTCCAGAAGTAAATCTAAGTGTCACAGTTCCTTTCCCCTCGATTTTGGAGGAAGAAGCATTTCCCATGAACAGACATTCTCCATCACTATTAGGAGTGAATGAAGAAAATGCACCTCTCGTGCAGCAAATGTGTTTGGTAGCTCCAGAATCTACCCACCAGTCTGTCATGTTGCTCACTAGATTAACTTCTGTCACCATAGCAGAAAAATTCCCATCTTCCACTATATGTGCCTGATGCTTCACAGTTTTTCCTTTCCTATTTCGACAATCCTTTGCAAAGTGACCTGGTTTACCACAAACAAAACAATCACCAACAGTTTTATTTTTAAATTGAGGCTTAGACCGATTGTTCTTTCCTATGAATGGTTTCCCCTTGAATCTGCCTTTAAAATTCTGACTTTTAGTATAATTTCCAACAGCTTTTTTACTATCAGAACCTCCTTCAATAAGATTGGCCTTTGTACCCAAGTCTGGTCTCTCCCTACGTTCTGCCATTCTATTGTCCTCCTCAATCCTAATTCTGATAATCAAATCCTCTAATGACATTTCTTTTCTTTTATGCTTCAAACTGTTTTTTATACTCTTTCCAAGTAGGTGGTAGTTTTTCAATTATAGCAGACACTTGAAAACCTTCACATATTTTATATCCCTCAGCAATAATTTCGTGAATTATAATCTGTAATTCTTCAACTTGACTTACCACCGTTCTAATATCATCCATTTTAAAATCTAGAAATTTTCCCACAACAAATTTCTTAGTTCCAGCATCTTCAGTAGCATATTTCTTTTCTAATGATTTCCATAATTCTTTAGCAGATTTACACGACCAGTAAACATCATATAAATCCAACGTCAAGCAATTCAGAATATAATTTCTGCACATATAATCATTACGTTCCCAATTAGCTAAATCTGATGTTTCCTTATCAGTAGGCTCATCAGCAATTGCAGAAACAGGTTTATCAGATTCAACAGAATCTACAACTTTAAGAGTTGTCAAATAAAATCGCAATTTCATTTGCCATCTCTTAAAATTTTTTCCATCAAATAATTCAGGCTTTTCAGAATACTTAGGAACAGATATATCTACTGCAGCCATTAAAAACGATTTCGCTTTAGATTGTTGGATAAAATAATGGTAAAGTGCAGAAAAAACTAATCAATAGATCGAATCTCGTGACAGCACGATGTCCTAAAGCGAAATTGCCCGTCGATAACTGCTGCGACCTCCGTGGACAATCACCTCCAGGATACAACGATCAAATAAACCAATTATGCAGCAATCATAAAAGGTTTTCAGAACTCTCAAGTGTACTCCAGAAAATAAAAGACAATTTGAGTATAATATTTTACTGTATATATGAAGAGACAATTTCGTTTTTGTTGTATTTTTCTAATACCCAAAAGTGTGTTTATATAGGCATGAAGAGATGTAACTTCTTCCACCATGATCTAGCATTAAGTTGCAGATGTAATGGCATATGGTAATGGATATTAAAACTGTGCAGTTAAAACTGTCATATTTTACTGGCTAGTTGACCCATTAAATAATCCGAAAATAATTAAAAAATAATAAGTATTTTATTAGAATCAATAAAGCCCAAGAGCCCAAGGCCCAATCAAAGACTTTTTAATATAATGCGTGAGGCGTGGCTCGAACCCCTGACCTCCCACACAAATTCCACACTTTTCACCAGTTGGACACTTTATCTTAATTAATTATTTCTTTCACATATTATGGCACCGTTTGGTAACCATTATTCTAGAAAATAATGCATTCTTTATGTCAAATCACACCTTTTTTGTGGTTGAAAATGAAGGAAAAGTTATTGATGTGATGGAAAATATTATTTTATTGATGAATGTGTGGTTGAAAATTAGTAGAAGAATGAGAATGAAAAAAAAAAATGGATACCAAACAGAGGCTATATTTATAGTATAAATATATAACAACACTATGCAGTGGCACAGTTCTCAAGCTACGAAGCAAAATCCATAAGAAATACCCAAATGCCTCGTAACTAACCTAGGGGCAAATCCTTGTACCCCATTGAAAAACCGGACAAAGCACCCATGATTCTCAATCTTTGTTATTGATATGAATATAAAATGCATAGTTTTTCCTCTTTATTTAATACGCTCGTACGATTATTTCATGTCAAAATGTACTTATTAATCTCATATTTTCGTTTAGGTGGAAATTTGATGGATATGATGTAATTTGGAAGAAATAAGTGAAAATGGAACAAAATGGAAGAAAGTGAAAGTTCAGGGACTAAAGTGCAAATACTCTAAACTTGCTTCTAACCTTGTGATGAAGATTCAAGAGTGTTAGAGGTCAATTGGATGAAAGAAGGAGTCAAAGGGATAAAACATAACCAAAACATTATCATATATCAACTTTCAAGTTGAAAAGTTTTGCAACGATTTTCAGCCTCATCTTGAGATTGGTTTTTGTAGTTGATTGAATTAGAAGATGGTATCTAAAGAAAAGTTGTAGCCATTTAAGTTATCTTTCCAATGCATCTTGACTTTCTCATTGTTTAATTTATATTTTCAGTATTGAATATTCTTCTATGCATAATTTTATGATTGCCACATTTGATTGCTAAGAGATCTATTAGTTTTTCATATATTGCAATTTATAGCTAAATTAAATCTCAAATCGGTAATTATTTGAATCATTTAACTTGTGAAGCACTAGGATTTGATAATTTTCTGCGATAGATGTTATTGAATCTTAAGAAGAATGTTTAAATAGATTGAATGCAACTGCTAATGTTTGTATTATCTAGTTCATCGATTTCTCTATTATTTAAAACTGTTATTAAATTGAATCTTTAGCACTGGTCTGAGATTATTTGATAATTATGGTTAATTAGAACGCTGATTTTTGATTAACTAAAATTAAGGAAAAATATGAATTTATTCCAACGATGAATATTGTGAATGTGGATTGATTATTCTTTGTCGATTGATGAATGATTATAAATCTCCAATGGTGGAAGTTGACTTTGATCAAGGACTCATTTCATTGGTTTAATACAACTCATTAATTTACATTGTTATTTGTTATAAGATTGATTTCGTTATAAACAAAACCCCTCAATCGTTATACGAAGCATAAATTGTTGAATTACACACTCTTTTCGTGGGATCGACCCTTACTTCCATTACTACATTAGTTTTAGAGGTTTAAGGACTATTTTTGGGTGCCTACGACAGCACACCAAATTTTGGCGCCGTTGCCGGAGAGTGGTGTTAATTTATTTTTGTACTTCTTTAGTTATTTTATTTTTGAAAAAAAAAATCATAATTTTCTAGATTTTTATGCAATTTATTGTTTTTAGGAATTTTAGTATAGAATTTTATTTGTCTTTCTTAATCTAGCTTCCTTTTAATTTATTTTTCATTTGTTCTTTTTGTTTATACCCGTAACTCGATCTTCTAATCAAAGTGATTTGTAGTACGACCCAAAAATTGAGAAAACTTTGCGCAAGTTAAGGAGTAATATCCAACGAAATCTTGAAAACAACAATCTCAATCCCACAATCCATTTGCAAGTGATTTTGAGTTTGAAGGAGAAGGAACCATGGCCGGAAATAGGACTTTGAAGGAGCTTGCATCACCTACATTGAATCAACAACCTTTATGCATAACCTTTCCTATGTTAGATGCTTCTACTACATTTGAGATTAAATATGGACTAACACACATTTTGCCCACTTTTCATGGTCTTGCAGGTGTAGATCCTCATAAACATATGAAGGAGTTTCATGTGGTCTGAATGAATATGAAACCCATGGGAATTACTGAAGAACATATTAAGCTGAGAGCCTTTCCATTTTCTTTGAAGGATTTGGCTAAGGATTGAATCTATTATCTACCATCGGGAAGCATTACCACATGAGATGGAATGAAGAGGTTGTTCTTGGAGAAATACTTTCCAGCTTTGAGGGCAGCAAATATTATGAAAGAAATTTGTGGTGTCAGACAAGATCACAGGGAATCTCTACATGAGTATTGGGAGCGGCTCAAGAAATTGTGTACAAGTTGTCCCCATCATCAGATCAGTGAGCAACTTCTCATGCAATACTTCTATGAAGATCTTCAACCCACAAAAAGGAGCATGATTGACGTTGCAAGTGGAGGAGCTTTGGTTGATAAAACTCCCGAAGGAACAAGGAATTTAATTGCAAACATGACAACCAATTCTCAACAATTTGGCGCTATATTTGATCCGCCTTCTAGACAAGTTAATGAGGTAAATGTCTCATCCATTGAACAACAAATAGTGAATCTAACTACTCTTGTTCGTCAAATGGCCATAGGTAATGTACAGATAGTGAAGGTTTGCGGAATTTGTTCAGTAATGGGACATCCAACTGATGCATTTCCAACTCTTCAAGAAGAACCAATGGAACAAGTTAAAGCAGCGGGTGGTTTCCCTGGACAACCACAGAGGAATTATGATCCTTTTTCAAAGGCATACAACCCAGGATAGAAGGATCATCCCAATCTTAGCTATGGAAATTCGCAATCAAATCAACATGTTGCTCAAAATCGCCCAAACTGTCGACAATATAGGCAGCCATACCTGCCTAGACAACAACAGGGCCAATCTTCTAACTCTGAAATGTCTTTAGAAGATATTGTTAAATCTCTTACAACTAACACTTTACAATTTCAACAGAAGACCAAGGCTAGCATTCAATGTTTGGAGAATCAAATGGGTCAAATAGCTAGCGCGATCAGTCAGTTGGAATCATAAAGTTCGGAAAATCTACCCTCTCAAACAGTGGTAAATACAAGGGAGAACGCAAATACAATTATATTGAGGAATAGCAAGTAAGTGAAAACCCCAGTAAATGAAGTTCCTTCATCGTTAGAACAAGATAAGGAGAAAGACATGGACATCACTGTGGAAAAGAGCAACCCAACTGAGGATGATACACCAAAACGTAAGTTTCTTCCACTATCTGATTATAAACCAGTAGCCCCATTCTCTCACGCTTTGGTAGAATCTAGGAAAAATGATCCAAATAGGGAGCTTTATAAAACTTTTCGAAAATGTGAGGTGAACATTCCCTTATTGGATGCTATTAAACAAATACCCCGTTATGCTAAATTTTTAAAAGAATTGTATACTATTAAGAGAAAGCAGAAACTGAAGGGGTGTGAAAAGGTGAAAGATGGAGAAAATGTATCTGCAGTCATTCAAAGGAAACTTCCTACAAAATGCAAAGACCCAGGTATGTTTACTATCCCTTGCATGATAGGTAACACCTGATTTGAGAAAGCCATGTTAGACTTAGGAGCCTCTATAAATGTCATACCATATTCCATTTATGCTTCTTTAAAACTTGGTCCCTTAACTAAATTTGGTGTGGTAATTCAATTACCTGATAGATCAAATGCCTACCCAAAGGGTGTGGTTGAGGATGTCCATGTACAAGTTAATGACTTGGTTTTTCCTACTGAGTTTTATGTGCTTGATATGGAAAACAGTGATCAAACCAGCCCTATCTTGTTAGGAAGACCATTCTTAAAAAATTCAAAACTAAAATTGACGTTCATAGTGGTACATTGATCATGGAATTTGATGGTGAGATAATTACATTTAATATCTATGATACCATGAAATTTCATGTTGATGATAATGCTGTATATTCTATCGATGTAATTGATAATCTAGCACGTGATGTTTCTGAACTTGATGGGAATGATGAATTGGAGGTCGCTGATAAGTGTGCAAAAATACATTTATTGACACTTTTCTGAAATTAATTATAATTGAAATTGAGTATATTTCTATTCATAATTGTGTAATTTTCACTTTTGTAGACTAAAACCCCGATCGGAAGGAGAACGAGGCGAAAATGAAGAAAAATGACCAAAAAGTACAAAAATGTGAAGTTTGGGACCAAGTTGCACAAGTGCCAAAAGTTGGAGGACATTGCGATGCAATTTATGGATGGAAATATTGAAATGAAAATCAAAATTCGAGGGCCAAATTGTACAAGATCAAAGTTGAGGGACCATTTTAATTATCTTTAAGTAATCAGGGACTTTAGTTGCAATTTTCCCGAGGAAATTTTGATTTCTTCTTGGCTAAGTAACCCCCAAAATATCTATGCTTTATATATATGCTGGGACATTTTTTTTAGGGAGAGAGATTAGATTAGTTTTTAGTTAAGTTTTAGTTTTTTTTTTTGTTTTTCTTAGTTTAGTTTTTTCTCTTCACTTCTTCTCTCTCTTTTCTTCTTGTTTATCTTCTCTTTTTCTTTCCTTTTCTTTTGGTTGATCTTGGCTCATTTTGGAGGAGAAATTCAAAGAGCTACAAGGAGATTACATCAAGGTTTTGGCAATAATTTGGGGAAATCATTGACAAGCTTCAACTAGGGTTTATTCTATAACTTTGGTTTTTCTCATTTATTTTGTCATTTTTGTAATGTATTGTACACAATATCTCCTTTATTTTCATATATATAAAATGATCTAAGACTTTTGTGTTGGAAATTATGATTGAACTTAACTTAGTTTGTTTCATTAATTATCGATATATATTTTGAATGAATGAAAAATGCAGTTGTTATCAAAATCATAGTGTATTGATTATCATGTTTAAAATGATTTCATTTAATTGATCACTAGATGGAATTGTTAGGTAGTTTATGTGATTGTTGCAAAATAGTTGTATTTACTAGACCGAACTAATCGATACCCTAGATTTGCATTAATATATCTTTTGCGCGTTTAGGTGATATAGAAATATACACCTACTCTAAGTGACCCATTGAGTTATTTTCATAAAAAATCATGCAATTGGTTAAGTTTGTATCGACATAAAAATATGTGGTATGAATTAATTAATTAGGGTTAATATCACTCGAAAGAGGGTATTAATTTAAAATAGGAAAATCGGGTCTAACTATCGCATTTTGGTAATTTGCATCGGTATGTTATTGGTTTGATATTAATGAAACAAGAGGTTAAGCGATATCGTAAATTCCAACCACGTTTTCCCCTCCTAAATTGCCAAGACGTTTATTTTCTTATTTTGTAGATTTTTAGTTTAGTTAGCGCTTTTTAAATCATGTTTTTATTGTGTATTTCTTTTGTCGTTAGAATTAAAATCAATTACAGTGCGTAATCTAAAGTATACATTCCTCGTGGGATCGATAATCCGGACTCTTAAGATCCACTTTATTATTTGAACGCGACCTATGCACTTGCGGTACGATTTTCAGTGAACAATCGCTATTCGTGAGAGTGTAGAGAAAGAGAGTGATGAATTAACGTTGAATCCCAGTTTGCGAGAAGCTGTTGATATGTTGAACACTTCTCCAAGGTCACAACAAGCAGGTAAGGGTTTATATGTTGATTTGTCAGTTTCTAATGAAAAACCTCTACCTTCTGTTGTGCAGGCCCCCGTTCTGGATTTGAAGCCTCTTCCTAATCACCTTAAAAATGTATTCCTTGGAGATGACAAAACATTGCCAGTGATAATTTCCAATGAACTGACTACATTGCAAGAATAAAAATTCTTGTAGGTCCTTAAGGAGCATCGACCAGCTATTGGTTGGACAATCGCAGACATCACGGGAATCAGTCCATCCACTTACATGCATCAAATTTTGCTTGAAAAATGAGAAAAGCCTCCCGTCAACCGCAAAGAAGATTGAATCCACCTATGATGGATGTAGTAAAGAAAGAGGTCCTCAAGCTTTTGGAAGTTGGCATGCTTTATCCTATTTCTGATAGCAATTGGGTCAGTCCAGTTCAAGTGGTCCCTAAGAAGATGGTGATAACTGTGGTGAAGAATTAGAACAATGAATTGGTTATCACTTGTGTTCAAAATGGGTGGAGGTTTTGTATAAGCTATAGGGAATTAAATGCTGTAACACGAAAAGATCACTTTCCTTTACCGTTTATTGATCAAATGCTTGAAAGATTAGCTGGTCATTCTTACTATAGTTTTCTTGATGGTTATTCAGGTTATTTCCAGATTTCAATTTCCCCAAAAGATCAAGAAAAGACAACCTTCGCATGTCCATTTGGAACATTTGCATACCGTCGCATGCCCTTTGGTCTTTGTAATGCTCCTGCTACTTTTCAACGATGTATGGTAAGTATATTTTCAGATTATGTTGAGCATATCATAGAGGTTTTTATGGATGCTTTCACAATCTATGGGAATTCATTTGATAACTGTTTGCATAACCTTGAGTCAATCCTTAAAAGATGCATATGGAAACTAATCTTGTTTTGAATTTTGAAAAGTGTCACTTTATGGTACAACAAGGTATAGTTCTAGGGCATGTTATCTCATCTAAGGGCATTGAAGTAGATAAAGCTAAAATTGACATTATTCAATCTCCACCTTACCCCGCTAGTGTGCGGGAGGTTCGCTCTTTTCTTGGACATGCAAGTTTTTATCGCAGGTTTATCAAGGACTTCTCCAAAATTACTTTAGCCCTATGCAAATTGTTACAAAATGACGTGGCTTTTGAATTTGAAGAGGTATGCAAAATGGCATTTGATAAGTTGAAAGAGCTGTTGACTTCTGCACCAATCATTCAACCCCCGACTGGAACTTCCTCTTTGAAATCATGTATGATGCAAGCAACTTTACAGTAGGAGCAGTGTTGGGTCAAAGAACTGGAAAAGCATCTCATGCCATCTATTATGCGTCCAGAACTCTAAATGATTCCTAGAGAAACTACAACACAACTGAAAAATAACTTTTGGCTATTGTTTTTGCTTTAGAAAAATTTCGTCCTTATCTACTTGGTACTAAAGTGATTATACTCTAATCTTGCAACTCTGCGTTACTTGATGACAAAGAAAGAGGCGAAACCAAGACTAATACGATGGATACTTCTCCTGAGTGAATTCAACCTGGAAATCAAAGATAAAAAAGGAACAGAAAACAGTATTGCAGATAATTTGAGCCGTTTAACTAACATGGATGCTGAACTCCAATTGCAGGAAACCTTTCCTGATGAGCAATTATTTTCTGCAAGCACAACTTTACCATAGTATACAGACATTGTAATTTTTTTGGTTGTTAACACTCTACCTTTTGATTTGTCTAAGGCTCGAAGAGATAAGCTAAAGAGTGATGCGAAATATTATGTATGGGACGATCCATACTTATGGAAGCATTGTGCAGATTAAGTGATTAGAAGGTGTGTTCCTAAAAATGAGATTACTTCCATTCTCACCTTCTGTCACTCTTATGCTTGTAAAGGACACTTTGGAGCAAAAAGGACAACAAGGAAAATGCTTGAATGTGGTTTCTATTGGCCATCCTTTTTTCGAGATGCCTACTCCTTCTGTAACTCATGCGAAAACTATCAAAAAACATGTAATATATCTCAAAAGACTGAAATGCCACAGACTACCATACTTGTTTGTGAAATTTTTTATGTTTGGGTCATTGATTTCATAGGACCATTTCTTGTCTCTTTCGGTTTTAATTATATTTTGCTTACTGTGGATTATGTTTTGAAATGGGTGGAAGCCAAAGCCACCAAACTGATGATTCTAAAGTTGTTACATATTTTATCAAGTCTAATATATTCTCCAGGTTTGGGATTCCGAGAGCTCTCATCAGTGATCATGAAACTCATTTTTGTAATCGAACTGTGGAAGCTATGTTGAGAAAATACCATGTCACCTACATGGTGTCAACTTTATCATCCACAAACTAATGGTTAGTCGAAGGTGTCAAATCGGGAAATCAAATCCCTCATTGAGAAAACGGTCTGCCCGAATAGAAAAGATTGGAGCTCGCGCTTGGATGAGGCTTTATGGGTATACAGAACTGCATACAAAACACCCATCGGTATGTCACCCTATCGGTTAGTGTTTGGAAAACCATGTCACCTTACAGTGGAGTTAGAACACAAAGCTTACTGGACCGTCAAGAGTTTCAACATGAAGATGGATGAGAGTGGAGAACACAGAAAGTTGCAACTTCAATCAACCTATGAGAGTGCAAGAATTTACAAGGAGAAGACGAAAACTTTCTATGACAAGATGATTTATAGGAAAGAATTTGAAGTTGGTCAAAAAGTCATCCTATACCAATCACGGCTTCGTCTATTTCCAGATAAATTGCGTTCCCGTTGGATTGGACATTTTGTTATTACTAATGTCTTTCGTCATGGTGTAGTTGTAACACCCCGAAAATTTAGAATAAAATTATTTGTTTTATAAATTTTATTTTATGATTTTTGAAAGTTGAGGGACTAAAATAAAGTATCTTATAAATTCTTATGTTTTAAATGGGCCAAATATTTAACTTTTTATAGAGTGATCAAAAGTATATCAACATTGGACTCATTTTGTAGCTCGCATTAAATAATGATTTTTGGGCTCAAGAAAATGTAAGTTTGAATGGGTTAAGTCCAATCTATTTCAAATCAAAGGAATGTGTTTTACATAAATATATTTTTATTAGTTAATAATGTGCTTGAAAATAGTTAAGAGATTTATTCAGCAGTTAGACATGTCATTATCCAACTCTATGATTCCCTCATCAGATTAGTCAGATTTTAAGCGAGAGTTTTATGGTTTTAATTAAGTGGTAGTACAATTAGGAGTCCCAGCCTATCTTTATGTGTGCATGCATGGATAATGATAAATAAATTGGGATGAATCACATCATATCCTTCTTTAACTGTAAGTGCACGTGTATGTATGTAATTTGCAAACTAATAAAATATAATATGTATCCTAGACCCTATCACTATTTCAAAAAGTGTTTATCTCATAGTTGGAGATTGTTTCGGTTTTGACTTTAGTGGATACACGTAAATCCCAATAAAGTTCTTCATGCATCAGGACTCTCCTTTTGAGTACTATAAATAGAGACACAGTTCAATGATTTATTTACTTTGATTTTACTCACGTTCGCTCATTGACTCATCCGTTCCTTCCACATCTAAAGTCAGCAACCAAGTTGAGAAAGGTTTTTAACGTGCAAAGCATACTTGTTTCAAAAAAATCCGTTTGATCTTAAAAGGTAGGATATTACCTGCAAGTGGTTATGTTTATGCAATATTATAATTATTTTTACATGATTTATTTAACGAAATGCTAATAGACCTACGGGTCTTGATGAAATGAAATGAAATGTGGGATCTCCTTCTGGTTTTCTCAAAATGCTAGAGCTTTCGATTGATCTTCGATTGTTCTTGATGAAATGATGGTATGGAATGTTATAGATTTATGTTTTAAGAATTATTATATTGTTTGAGCGCATGTATCCTACTGAGTGTTTTTAAAATACTCACTCCTTCAAAATGTTAACATCTCAGGTTAGATCGGGTCAATGAGGATGGTGGCGAAATGGTGCGCGGACTGCCAAATAAAACAATTTCAAGGAATCCATCAGTAATTTTATTTATGTTTAAATATCAGTATTTCTTAAATTGCTATTGAACGCTTAATGTTTCCGATCTAATGTTTTGGAACGATTTAAATTGGACGTTATGAAGTTTATTATTTGTTAAAGTTTACAGTTTTCAATTAGAATTTTCCGCTTCAATTATGTTTATAAAGAGATATTGGCAACGCTCCAAGGTTTAAGTCAATAAAATTTGGGGCGTTACAGTAGTAGAAGTTCAGAGTCTGGAAATCCCAAAGGTATTCAAATTGAATGGTCATAGGCTGAAACCTTTCTATGAAGGTCTTCAGGTGGAGGAGTGACACAATTGGATCTCGAAGACCCATTCTATGCCAGGTGAAGGAAAAAACAATAAGTCGAGCCAAAGACAATAAACAAATGCGCTACTTAGGAGGCAACCCAATGGGAGTTCGTTCCTTTATCTTTTTATTTTTGTTTTTTTTTTTCCCATTCCTTTGTTATGTCGTGTTGTTTTTGTCATTTTCTTTGCATTGAACCTTACATTGAGAACAATGTAAGTTTTACGTATGGGGGTAGGGTAGATTTATTACATTTTATTCAGGTTTATTGCATTTAAATTTTGAGTGAGTTTAATTTCACAATTTTTTGCATGATTTTTCATGAAAATGAATTGAGAGTTAAATGATTGTTTTGGGTTGTGTATGCTATTTGCTAGAATTAATTAGGCTTTTGAAGAACTCATAACATGATTGAATGAATAATCCTCCAACTTAGAGTTGATTAGTGGAGTTATTATCTTTGAGGATGGTAGTAACTAAATTCTGTGGACAAAAGTCGGTGAGATTTTTGAGTCTTTAGACTGATACATCCATAACAGTCTCATTTTTTTTTTTCATGTGTGATATTCTTCTATGGTTTTGTTTCTCTAGAACTTGCCTTGATTCTCTTCAAGATCACATTGATACATGCATTCATGAACATGGTTAAGGCCGTCTTTGTCACATAAATGAGCTTCATTAGCCAAATAGCCGACCCTGTAATTGAATCTTCCATTGTTGAGCTCCTTGAGCCTTACTGGATTTTCTTTGTATAAACTCACATTACAAGTTTTAAACTGGGAAAACAATGTCTTTACCTAAGCCTTAGAGCTAATGGAGTATTGTTCAATATCATGATATTTGTGGGCGTGCAAAAAAATAAGTGTGGGGGTATCAAGATTTATGGTAGTGCTATTACTGGTGAATTGAAACACATTTTCTATATCAATTCATGGAGTTCCATTATTGGTGTATCATTTGGAGTTTACATTGTGCAAGAAAAACAAAAGAAGAAGAAGAAGAAGAAGAAGAAGAAGAATGATTGAAAAAAAAAAAGAAAATACATGGTGAAGGAGAGTGATTTTAATGTTGAAAAATATCTATATTCATAACTCTTCCTACATCTCAAGAAAGAGTTCTATTTGTTTGGGATAGATGCATGATGAAGCTATTATGTGAAGTGGTTAATTTTACATGTCTTTTGTATATGTTTGAGCTAAGTCTATTCATCTTTACTCCATTAGTTTCGATAGCTCTTGAGTCACATACCCAAATATTTCCCACCTTGACCATAAGACACGTTACAACCATTAAAAAGTTCTTATGATTCTTGTAAAGCATGTGATCTAAGTGGTGGCCAATGAGAAGATATGTAAGCATATGGTAGGTCATCTCCATTGGAATGAACTTGAGCGAAACACTTAACTTTTAAACACATGAGAGTTGAGCGCTTATATCCATGAGGTCTACCTGTTTGGTTTATTCCATATTTATATGAGAATGCTAGCTAATTGATTATGATATGTTATGTGTTTTTAGGAAGTTTGATTGTTCTATGTTCATGGCATTACGACCTGGCTTTTTGGGGAATTAAATTTGAGTTTTATCCGAGGACGAACAAATGCTAAGTGTGGGGAAATTTGATATGAATGTGAAATACATAGTTTTTCCTCTTTATTTAATATTCTCATATGATTATTTTATGTCAAAATGTACTTATTAATATCATATTTTGGTTTAGCTCGCAATTTATGGATATGATGTAATTTGGAAGAAATAAGTGAAAATAGCCAAAATGAAATAAGTGAAAGTTCAGGGACTAAAGTATAAATACTCTAAACTTGCTTCTAAACTTGTGATGAAGATTCGAGAGTGTTAGAGATCAATTGGATGAAGGAAAGAGTCAAAGGGATGAAACATAACCAAAACATTATCATATATCAACTTTCAAGTTGAAAAGTTTTACACCGGTTTTCAGCCTCATCTTGAGACTAGTTTTTTACATGGTAGATGATCGAATTTGAAGATCATATCTGAATAACAGTTGTAACCCTTTGAGTTATCTTTCCAACGCATCTTGAATTGTCTCAATTGGACATCAAGAGTGGAAGTTATGAAGAAAATACTAAAACGAACGCAGAATTTGAAACAGCAACACAGTGCCCAGGTGCTGCAACACCATGCCCAGGCGCCGTGTTGCCCAAAAAGAACTGATTTTCAGCACCTAGGCACTACTCCCATAGTGCTTAGGTGCCAGGCAGTGCAAATTAGGGTTTTGTTATATGTATGGGCAGCGAGAAGCCTAGAAAAACACCCCAAAACACATCAGAACCTCTATCATGTGTAACTAACTCTTTGTTCTTGATTGAAGAATACCAAAGCCTTGGAAACCATTATAATTGTGAGATTCACCTATTTTCATTGTTTAATTTATATTTTCAATATTGAATATTATTCTATGTATAATTTTATGATTGCCATGTTTGATTGCTAAGAGATATATTAGTTTTTCATATATTGCAATCTATAGCTAAGTTAAATCTCAAATCCGTAATTGTTTGAATCATTTAACTTGTGAAACACTAGGATTTGATAATTTTCTGCAATAGATGTTATTGAATCTTAAGAAGAATGTTTAAATGGATTGAATGCAACCGCTAGTGTTTGTATTATCTAGTTCATCGATTTCTCTATTATTTAAAGCTGTTATTAAATTGAATCTTTAGCACTGGTCTGAAAATATTTGATAATTAGGGTTAATTAGAACACTGATTTCTGATTAACTAAAATTAAGGAGAAATAAGAATTTATTCTAACGATGAAATTGTGAATGTGGATTGATTATTCTTTGTCGATTGATGAATGGTTATAAATCTCCAATGGTGGAAGTTGACTTTGATCAAGACTCATTTCATTGGTTTAATACAACTTATTAATTTACATTGTTATTTGTTATAAGATTGATTTCGTTATAAACAAACCCCCCAATCGTTATACGAAGAATAAATTGTTGAATTGCACACTCTTCGTGGGATCAGCCCTTACTTCCATTACTACATTCATTTTAGAGGTTTAAATACTATTTTTGGGTGCCTACGACAGCACACAAGTTATCCATCCACGCGTGACTAATCCCTCAATTGGATCAGCATAAGGAATAAGAATCTCAAGTTTTGACTACACCTGAAATGGACACAGAAAATTACATTACAAAAGAAAGACAACATAAACTAGAGAATTGGATAAATGTGTTGTGCTTTCTTGCTTTTCCTTTCTAAGGACAAAAGAAATCTGCCTCCCCTCTCGTCCCAGCCCAAAGCCCACAAAAAGAAAAGTGGAAAAGAAAAAGGTAACACAATCCACCAATTAAGGTCTAGCAAGAACATGAACATTGACTGAAAGATTCTAACACATATCAAGTCCAATTGAAATACTCCAAATCAGCCTGCAAAAGTCCAATTGTATTTGTGGCCTTTTTGTGGCAAAAAGTGTTGGCTGGCTGACCGATTTGTTGTTCACGTAAGAAAATATTATAATTGTCACATATTTATTATCACGAGTTTGCATGTAATTCTAGCAAATATTTACCATTCATTGAGTTGGTCAATATCCGCATGAATTATAAACATACAACCATCCTAAAATTTCAAATAAATTAATTTAGATAAAAGAGGTTACTTTGGTAACATGTTATTTCAACTAATCTATTTTTGAAAAATTAGTAATTCAAAAGAAACTTTAAGTACAAAGATTTGAAAATGATGGCCCCTTGTCCTTTATTTTTATTTTTCTTCTTTTGTTTTAACAACAAAAAAAAATTAATAGGGATGCAACGCTGCAGTGCCAGTTTGGGCATTACAAAGACTGGCAAAGGCTAAGGCGCTAAGGCGCTACCACGCTGCACTGAATACCTGAAATGCAGTGCCCAAATGTGGCATTGCAATGCTGCTGTTACTCTGAAAGAATTTGCCAAAATCCAAAATTTTGAAGTTTAAGACTTGAAATTCACGTTGCAAAATTTAGAAAATCAAAGTATGAATTCCAACCCTAAAAATCTTCCTTTAATCTCAATGGTTTAACATAGATTGACTCTGATACCACTTGTTGAATATTTGTAAAACATAAACCTCATGAATCTATACATATTGCCAAGATCTCCATATCAATTCACTAAGAAAATTAATTAATATGGAACATACCTTTATCCATTGTTTTGAATCTTTAATGTTGAAGATCAACTTGTAATTTCCTTGTTTGGCTTCTTTCGTTTAATCTTGATTGTCTTGTTCTTCTATTTGATTGCTTCAATTCTTCTTCTTGATTCCTAGTTCTTGATTTTTATTGTGGATTTTGGATCTTCCTTTTCAATAGATTTTCACTTGTTATTCTTGTGTTGATAGAATGAAAATCACATATGAATTGGAAACTATAACTTATTTATTGTTTCCATATGTATTTAGACTCATCATGAAATACAATCCTAAAGGAATTAGACTCTCTACATATTTAGGCACATACCATATTTAGTTGCCCAAAGCCTATAACTTTATCTTTTTCAGATCACTTTGGGCTTAAGCTTAAGGTGGTCTTTAGTGAAAATTACACCTAGTCATGTTTTTTAACTATCCAATTCAAAATTCAGATTTAAACGGTTTTTATTCAATAATTAGATAATAATTTAACCTTTTAATACTCTTATAAATTAATTAATCTACTTAAGTATCCCATCCCATCAACCCACCAAATTTCACTCACAAACAATAATAATTTTCTCCTATCTTTTTTTCTCCATATCATTTTCCTTCTCTCTCCATATCCCTCACTTCTCTCTTCTGTCTTTATCATACATCACTGTCAGAGATATCGTCGGCACCGTGGCGTTCACGACACTGGCACCATGCCGCGGCGCTCAAGAAGCCACCATAGTAGCGACATCGCGTTGAGGTAGCAAGCGCAGCTACGAAGCTTTGTCAATCCGAAACAACTAGCATTGTTGTGAATACGCGGTGCTCACGACACCGCTGCGCAACACTACGATGTCACCCCTTCGCCATTTCCAACCTTCTTGCTGTAGTGGATCTCACACATCAAGTTGCCACCACTGCTATTAGCCACAAGTATTTGACGTTTACGAGCGGCCACGATCCACTGATCACAATTCTTGGAGAAGCCACCGAACTTAATCATCAAAACTGCCCAATCAACCACAAATGATGGTGTAAGGGACGGTACTTGTGGAGACAATGGTGAGGTGGTGATCACCAATTATTTGATTAACTGTGACCTACAAATTTGTTTGTTGTGACCAATAATTTGATAATTTGTGAACTAGAAATAAATTGTAACCAATTAAATTGATATTTTGTAACCATGAAATAAATTGTAACTTATTAAATTTGTGATTTGTGTTTAAGGAATAATATGTGATCTATTTATTTGATAAATTTGTGACCTGTAAAATTTGTAATATTTGACCTATTAATTTGATAAATTTGTGACTAAAAAATAAGTTGTGACCTATAAAATTTGCGATTTGTGAGTGACGTCCGTAATTATGACTAATACATAACTATGACCATAAATTATATTATTATGACCTTAATATATTTAATTAATATATAATTTTTCAGATAATAAATCTTGTTTCTTAGTTTTGATATGCATCATACTTAGACGGTGTTTGGTGAGGATTAAAATTAGATTTTTAGTAGATTGTGATAGAAATTTTTGAAATGTGTGGTTGAAAAGTTATCGGACCCATGAAATATGTGGTTAATATTGATTGGTTGACTTTAATTTAGATCAAAATCAGATTTTAATCCGAACCAAATATGGGCTTAATCTCTTACATTTGAAATTGGAAACAATACATAAACCAGGTTTTTAGTATACACCATTTCAAAATTAAGGATAGAGGTTTTAAATTTCAAAAATTAGATTTTTATTAAAATTTATTTATGATTTAATTAATTAATTATATATTTAATTAATTAAATATATTAAGGTTACAGATCTATGCAATTTGGTCACAATTCAAAAATTTTATAGGTCACAGTTTGTTCATCGATCACAAATTGTCACAATTTATTTATTGGTTACAAATCACAAAATTCATAAGTCATACAACTTATTTTATGGTCACAAAACATCAAATTAATTGATCAAAAATTATATTTAGGTCATAATTTATCAAATTATTGGTCACAAATTAATAATTTTTAGGTCACATATTGTTTATTGGTCACAGATTAACCAATTTAATGTTTACAAACGACCAAATAATCTGTGATCACCACCAACCACCAACTTGTGACCACTACCTCATCATTCCCTCCAGCAACACCACTGCCATTGTCGCCGCCAGAACCATCACCACTTCCCGACAACAACACCACCTCAAACAAATCAACACATCGCAAAAGAAACACCACCGCATCCTCGCATCGATCCATCACCACCTCGACATGCCCATCGCCACCAACACCAAGATCCACCACCGCCGCTACCAACAAAGCTACTGTACACAACTACAAAACAACCATCGTCCCCTTTAACAGATCTGCTTCGCTTCTCGCATATCTCACAGACCACCACGCCCACTATAGATCCACCACCACATCAACGTAATTACTGTCACCACTACCACCTCACACCCCAACACAGCCTGCACCACCATCAACGCAACCCGCCATTAATGTACATGTAATGCCCCGAAAAAAATTTCATAGAATAAAATTTATTTGTTCTATATAATAATTTATATTTTGATAGTTGGGGGGATTAAAATTTAAATAGTTTAAAATTCAATTTTCATTGGGCCAATTACTTAGGTATTAATAGAGTAATAATATATATATATAAATATTA
Organism: Fraxinus americana; assembly: GCA_035079005.1. Lineage (NCBI taxonomy): Eukaryota > Viridiplantae > Streptophyta > Magnoliopsida > Lamiales > Oleaceae > Fraxinus > Fraxinus americana. The sequence goes on along the minus strand of JAVHZT010000112.1, from coordinate 154,261 downwards.
GGCTCGTTGGATAGCCCGTATTTAATCACGTATATTAGACTCGAGAAAAAATTAATTCGGTTAAGCGAAGTCTGAGTTATTGCACATTAAAGAAGTTATTAATTGGTTTTCTTTCCATTAAAGTTAAATGTTTTAAGTCAAAATGGGGAGACAGATTGTTGCCACGTAAATTTTAAATTGTCTTTCTCTTTAATTTTTGAATGATTTAATATAATAGATTATGGTACTTTACTAATATTATTGCTTCATGAATTGCATCTAAATTAAATTAATATGTTGATTAAAAAATTTTATAGGATATGAAGAAAACTTATCATTTATCAAATAGTATACTTTACGTAATTATTCTTTTTACTTATGATTTACCATAATTGTTTTAGCAAATTAGATATTTGATTTAGGGAATTAACTGTATGAATTTATCCAACCCATCGTGTCTTCTAGTGGAAATAGGAAATAAAATTTTTGAGCAATGATTGATCTTTGGCTGTGATTGCATGCACACATATAATTGAAAGACAGCCAATTGATTGAGCACATTACAAGGAAATAAGGCATAACTTTATTTACATGATTTCTTTATCCCAATTATACCATAATTCATTTACTTTTTCAACTATATATATACTGGACAAAGACTCCAAAATTCACCACAAATATAATATTCATACACATACACGGCAGTAGGCACAAACAAAGCTCCGGAACGTGATTCTTGAATTTCGCCGTTCAACATTCATTGATAAGGTAGGATACTTATGTGCAAGTGTTTCTTGTCCTTACAATATTTTAATTCTGTTTACATGATTTATCTCACGAAATGTTAATTGACCTACGGGTCTTGATGAAATGAAATGAAATGTGAGATCTCCTTCGGGTTTTCTCAAAATGCTAAAGCTTTCGATTGATCTCCGAATGCTCTTGATGAAATGATGGTATGAAATGTTATAAATTTATGTTTTAAGAATTATTGTATTGTTTTGGACGCACGTATCCTACTGAGTCAAATTACTCATTCCTTCAAAATTCAATATTTTCAGGTCAGATCGGTCAACGTGGATGGTGGCTGTGCGGTGTGCGGGTTGCCAAGTAATAAATTTTCAAGGAAAGACATTTGACAATAAATTATGTTACGATGTTTTGCCTTCTTTAATCCTGTTAGATGTTTAGATTTCTCGACATTATGTTTGATTTAGTACTTAAGTGTTTATTTTAAATAGTATTTGATGCTTCAATTAAATTTAAGTTTCCAATTTTATTTAAATAATTCCGCATTATGAAATGATATCGGTAACACCCCAGAATTTAAGTCAACAAAATTTGGGGCGTTACAATACACCACCACCTCGCACTAGATCCACCACAACCACACACGTCACCAATGATTACGTCCAAAGAATAACACGGTGGTTGTAGTGTAGCTTTGATGTGTCGTATCCACAGGGAGATGAAAAACTATTCGAAGGATAAAAAACTTAGGGTTCTCGTGAATTTGATGAAAGGAATTTGTTTATTGCCTAAAAATGTAAATGCCACCGGAAGTAAAAATGGAATTTAGGGTTATATGTAAAATAGTAAAGCTTAGGAATTTCCTCAACTAGATTGGATCAATCAACATCAATAATTCATGCATTCTCTACTCAATTAGAAGTCTTTAAACTAACTTTCTAATCGGATGATTTAGGAATACAAACCAATATAATTACACATGTAATCCTAAAATTTACGTTTCCCAAATCACAATCCTACATTAATTTATTGATATCAGATTCAAAAGGCGACTATATATTTCTAACATATAGCAGTAATTAAATCACACCAATAAATGATTTGAAATTGAAACTTAAACCAATATTTTAATTATTCAATGGAAGAAACATGATTAAATCCATGAAAAACTGAATAAAAGCTAAGTTAAACCCAAATCTGATTCAAATTAAGGAAAACATAAACCCTAAAATTATTTAAACATTGAAAAACACATTACATAAATAAATGATGTTGAAATATCCAAATCCAATTGAGTTCCTTTGTGGCTTCACCAATGGTTTAGTTCTTCATGGGTTTCTTGAGTCAAAATCAATGAAAGAATGATGTACAATGAAGAATGAGGCGTTCTGGAACGTTTTTAGGGTTAAATATAGTGGAAAATTAGGTTTCCATACGTGTTTCAATCAAACAAGGAAAGTGGAAAAATTTCACATTTTGGCTTGAGGCGTGCGCCTTAAGGAGCTGGGCAGCCTCAATCGAGGCTTTCTTGGTGCGAGGCACGCGCCTTGCGGATTGTTTGAGTCATAACCTTATCTCTTGATATCTGATTAAGTTGATTCAAGTTATGTTGGAAATCTAACTTAAAGGGTTACAACTTTACTTCAGAAACCATCTTCAAATTCAATCGTTTTTCATGCGAAAAATGGTCTCAATATGAGGCTGAAAATCGGTGCAAAACTTTTCAACTTGAAAGTTGATATGTGATAATGTCTTGGCTATATTTCATCCCTTTGACTCATTTGTTCATCCAATTGACCTCTAACGCTCTCGAATATTCATCACAAAGTTGGAAACAAGTTTATAGTATTTGCTTTTTAGTCCCTAAACTTTCACTTTCCCCAATTTGGCCATTTTTCACTTGTTTCTCCTCAATTTCATAGCATTCATCACTTTGTCCTGCAAAACATGAATTGCATAGAATTAAGCTATATTCCAACATATTAATCAACAATTGCTCATGTTTTGACAATAAAATAAGTATGTAAAAATGCACTTATCAAACTCTACCAAACTTGAAATATTGTTTGTCCTTAAACAACAACAATATAACTCAACTCTACGAACAACATGGTTTAACAATATGTCATGTCTCAGGTTTGAAATTTGATAGTTAGACAAATGAATAATTATAACAATGCAAAAATTAAATCAGTCTCTACCTGTTACATGCATAACCTGACGTGTGTGTGTGAAAACTCATGTTAACATCTTAAAATTGTGATTGGTTCAACACTTGTCCCAAAATAGTACAATATATCCTTTCTTCACTCGAGAGATACACACACCCCCAACTTATGATTTTTCCTCAATTTTCCCGGGTGCATCCTAAGTTCAAGTTTTCAATTATATTCTTTACCCTCTCGTGGTTTGGATAGACTTTACTCTTACAAGTTCAGACGTCAACAAATTGAGATTCTCCTATATTTTTATCATTTCTACCTTTGAGACTAGACTAAATTACTTGCTTCTCATCAGAGGTGTAGTTTTTGTCAACTAGATGCTTGGGGCTTAATCAATGCATTTGAATGGACATAAATTTTTTTTCTTTTCATTTCATGTTTTCTTCTTCTTCTTCTTTTTTTTTTTTTTTTTTGAGTATCTTTTCATTTTCTTTCTATATAACCCATGTAGCGAGTTTTAGACCGATGTTTCCCAAGTCAGATAACCATAAGGCACCAGGTTTTAAATAACCCTCATAGGCTTAATCACCCGAGTTATATAGGCTCGAAAAGATACTTTTTATGTAGTCAAATATTAGTGCAATACCCCTTTTCTTTTAGACATCCAGTTTTTAAAACTAACCTCTAACTTAAATCTTTCACCTCATTTTTATCTCAATGGGTTTTAGACAATCCACACAAGGTTTTCATGCATGGAATCCCTATTCATCTGAGTATTTCTCTGTAACAATTCAATCATCTCCAAACTAGCCTATATTTGGATTTATGGAATACGACACTAGAGGTCATTAGGTTGTATAACTAAGTTCCACTATCCTCTACATACTAACCGCATCACTAACTCAAAATGCTAACATAAGTGACGTGCATAGGAAATGTCAAGCTCACATAAGCAGGTATAGACTAATCCGATAACACACCATTTTCATCATTCATAGCTGACACTTATTAGACCCACACAAGCACACAAAGTAATAATTATAATCTAATGCTAAATGATTGTTTTGTTTTGATTTTGTTTTAAAACATGCGAAAATTACAGTCAAAAGACGAATGAAATGCTCATGTTCCACCCCTAAATTTAATTGAAACATTGTCCTCAATGTTTAAGGAATCATAAAAATTCTAGAGTAGAAAGCACGTAAAGATTAGGACAAATGTACAATAAAGTAAAGAGAATGGGGTTCAGAATACTCCTCGCCATCAGCTGAAGGTAGTGGCAGTGGTGTGACTATCTGAGTATTGCAGCGAACTCACGAAAGCCGAAAGGAATAAAAGTTTGAAAGTACACAATTGAATGGTAATGTAAGGAATAAAAAAAACTAAAATAATGCAAAACAAACTAAAATGAAAATTCAAAAAATGAAAATACAGAAAAGTAAAGTGACGGACGGACTTGGAAGGTGTTAAGGATGGTAAACTGGGTCTGTAAGAGGAATTTCTTCCTCCGCAGGCACCTATTGCCCATACGCTATCTTTAAATACTGTCCATTCACTTCAAATACCCTACCATCTTTAGGGTCCTCGATTTCAATTGCCCCATGGTTAAAAACCTGTTTCACGACAAAAGGACCCGTCCACCTAGAACGAAATTTCCCTGGATGCTTGTGAAGTCGGGAATCATACAAGTAAACTTTCTGATTTGGTTCAAACATTTTTCAAAGAATGTGTTTATCATAAAACATTTTCATTTTTTCTTTATAAAGTTTAGAATTCTCACAAACATCAATTCTCAACTCCTCCAACTCGGTTAACGAAAACTTCCTAAGCTTACTACCTTCATCTAGATCAAAGTTAAAGTTTTTAATGGCCCAAAAGGTACGGTGCTCGAGCTCTACAGGCAAATGGTAAGGCTTACCAAAACCTAGTATATATGGTGACATGCCTCAAGTGGTCTTAAAGGCAGTTTGGTAGGCCCAAAGTGCGTCATTCAATCTCAACGACTAGTCCTTATGATTAGGGTTTACAGTTTTCTCCAAATTTTGCTTGACTTCCCTATTGTCCAATTCAACCTGTCCACTGCTCTGGGGTGGTAAGCAGTTGATATTTTATAAATGACCCCGTACTTTTTCATCAGAGCCTCAAACGAACAGTTACAAAAATGTGTACCCTATCACTAATGATAACCCTTTGTGTGCCAAACCTAGATAACATATTTTCTCTAAGGAATTTCACAACTGTTTTATTGTCATTGGCTTGACAAGCTGCTGCTTCGACCCATTTGGACACATAATCAATAGCCACAATGATGTATAGACAACCAAAGGAAGGTGGAAACGGTCCCATAAAATCAATACCCAGTAATCAAAAACTTTTATCACTAGAATGGGGTTCAATGGCATCATATTGCGTCAAGACAAAGCTCTAAGCTTTTGACACTTCTCACAAGATTTACAGTAAATGTTAGTGTCTTTGAATAAAGTAGGCCAATAAAAACCACATTGCAAAATTTTTGCAGTAGTCTTTTTCATTGAAAATGACCGCCACAAGCCTAGGAATGACAAAAGTTTAGTATGCTAGGTACCTCCTCATTGGGGACACAACATCTCAAAATCTGATCAGGGCAGTATTTGAATAGGCACGGGTCCTCCCAATAAAACTAACGCATCTCAACGAAAAACTTTCTCTTATCATGTGCACTCCACTCTCCTGGATTTCACCTACAGCTAGGTAGTTGACAATATGAGCAAACCAGGGTAAAGAGGAGATATAAAACAAGTGTTCATCTGGGAAGTCATCTCTAATGGGCGATTCAAATTGTCCTGAAAGGTTAACCTAGATAAATGGTCGGCTACTACATTCTCTACCCCTTTTTTTATCCCTAATGGCAATGTCAAATTCCTATAGGAGTAAAATCCACCTAATCAATCATGCTTTAGCATCCTTCTTGGAGAGAAGGTACTTAAGAGCAGAATGTTCCGTGAAGATTGTGATAGGAGAACCAATAAAATAAGATCGAAACTTATCTAAAGCAAAGACTACAGCTAGGAGTTCCTTCTCGGTCGTGGAATAGTTCATTTGAGCACTATTTAAGGTCCTACTGGCATAGTAAATGACAAAAGACTTACCCTTCCTTCGTTGCCCAATGGCAGCACCTACCGCATAATCACTTGCGTCACATATAATTTCAAATGGTAATGACCAACCAGGTGATTGCATTATGGGTGCTAAAGTTAGCTTGTCGGTTAAAGTTTTAAACGCCTCTTGGCAGGCTGGAGTCCGTCAAAGGTAGCATCTTTGGCTAAGAGATTACATAAAGGTCTGAATATGGATGAAAAATTTTGTATAAACCTTCTACAGAAACCCACGTGGCCAAGGAATGATATAACATCTTTAGTTGTCCTAGGTGTGGGCAGTTTGGAAATCAATTCAATCTTAGATTTTTCAACCTCTATCCCCTTAGATGAAACAACATGACCTAGGACAATACCTGAAGATACCATAAAATAACATTTTTCTGAATTCAAAACTAACCCATTTTCCTCACATCGGGTTAGAACTCTCTCCAAGTTTAACAAACACGTATCAAAAATAGTTAAGTCATCCATAAAAACTTTCATACAGTTTTCTACCGTATCACTAAACATACTCATCATGCATCGTTGAAAAGTAGCAGGAGTGTTAATAATCCAAATGGCATCCTACGAAATGTATAGGTACCAAAAGGACAAGTAAATGTGGTCTTTTCCTGGTCCTCCAAAGCTATCTCAATTTGATAGTAACCAGAATAATCATCCAACAAACAGTAAAAAGGATGACCAGCCACACGCTCAAGAATTTGGTCCAGAAATGGAAGGGAAAAATGGTCCTTGTGAGTGGCAGCATTGAACTTCCTATAATCAATACACATGCACTATCTGGTCACAGTCTTTGTAGGGATCATTTCACCAAGTTCGTTTTTAACCACCGTGACACCAGACTTTTTAGGAACCACCTGCGTTGGACTAACCCATTTACTATCTGCAATAGGGTAAATAATACTAGTATCTAATGGTTTAAGGACCTCATTTTTAACTTCTTTCATGGTGGGGTTTAACCTACGCTGTGCGTCTCTTTTAAGATTAGTCCCCTTCTCTAGGTAAATTTTATATGAGCAAATTAGAGGGCTTACACCCTTGATATCATCTATTGTCCATCCTAGTGCAGATTTATGTTCATTCAGAATGTTCAAAAGATGTTTGCCTTGAGAAGCATTTAATTCTGAATAAATAATTATAGGAAAAGTGTCACCTGGTACAAGGAACGCACGTTTCAGTCCTGGGGATAGTGGTTGCAGTTCCAGTTTTAGACTCTCAATACTTGATGGTTACTGCCCTCCGGTTCTCACTGGTAGTTCTTCAAACTTTGGTTGCCATGTTGATGCCCCATAATCTTGAGATTTAGCAAAAACAACACAAATATTAGCATGTTCTTCATTATGGCAATGTACAAGAATTTCAGAATTTATAAGAAATGAGTTTAAGGGTTTGAAATCAATAGTTGCATGTGCATCCTCTTGAATGAGTGCATCAACCATGTACATTTGATGACACTCATCATATTTCATAGGCTGCTTAGTGATGTGAAAAATATTTACTTCTAGAGTCATATTTCCAAAAGATAACTTCATTAGGCCATTTCTGCAATTTATATGAGCATTAGCAGTAGCAAAAAAGGGTCTACCAAGAATAATAGGTATTTTGCAGTTCACATTCACATCAACTTTTAAATCTAGAATTAGGAAGTCAACATGATAGTAAATTTGTTTATTTGCACAAAAAATCCTCAACTACTCCCCTAGGTCTTATAGTTGAACGATTAGCCAATTGTAAAACTACGGATGTAGGTTTTATCTCACCTAGGCCTAGCAGTAGATAAATGACATAAGGCATGAGGTTAACACTAGCTCCTAAGCGAAGAAGGGCTTGATGAAACTCACAACTCCCAATGATGCAAGAAATTGGAGGACAACCAGGATCCTTATATTTTGGTGGAACTCTTTGTTCAATCACTATACTCACTTGCTCAGTCAAGAAGGCAGTTTTCTTGACATGATACTTCATTTTCATAGTGCACAAGTCTTTAAGGACTTTAGCATATGTAAGAATTCAAGAAATCACATGCAAGAGAGGAAGGTTGATTTTTACTAGCCTAAGGTACTCTAGGATCTCATCATGTTGGCTATTAGCTTTCACAGTAGGCTTAGCTTGAGAAAAGGGTGTTCTAGCTAGGTTTTCCACCACCTTATCACTATGCTCACTCTCTTCAGAATTACTAGAGTTTTTCTCATTTTCTTCCGCTTCCCTAAGCTTAATGATTGGTTCTACAACCTTCCCAGATCGAGTGGTGATAGCATTTATCTTCTTAAGGTTGTTCTCTTCTACACCTGAAGTTTGAGCCCTATGTTGTCCCCTAGGGTTAGGTTGAGGTTGAGCTGGAAATTTCCCACGTTGCCCTATTGTTAAAGCATTAGTCAATTTAGTTATATGACTTTTCATTTCCTTACTCTCCTCAACAACTTGATTAATCATGGTTTCAAACTTCTGATTAGTTTTCCCTTGAGCCTCCATAAAAGCATGTATGGTATCCTCTAAGAAGTTCCTAGAAGTTGATGGTTGGTATGATGGTGTATTGAAAGCTCTAGGTGGCTGAGTAGGTTATAGGTTATCAGATTTCCAACTGAAATTAGGATGATTCCGCCACCCTTGATTGTAGGTCTCAGAAAATGGGGCATAAGGCTTTTTGTACATACCTAAAGCATTACAGTGTTCTTCGTAAACCCCCTATCTCAACTAGAGTAGAATACTCTTGCGCTAGATGATCAATTCCACCACACACACCACAAGGTCCGAAAGACTCAACACGACCAACAGTGGATATAGGCTTTGAACTCTTAGTGTGTAGGTTTTCAATTTCTCCAGTCAGGACCTCTACTTTAGCTCTAAGATTATCCTCTTCCCTAAGATCATAGATGCCTGCACTAGAAGGATTTCTTATGACTTGTGACCTGTTGGTGTTATCAGTGGCGCTAGGGCCAGTCCAGGTGTGGCCTTTTTCAACTAAGTCATCTAAGTATCCTATAGCCTCATCTGGATCTTTTTGTAGGAAATTTCCATTACACATCATTTCAACAAACTGACGCTCCCTAGGTGTTAACCCTTCATAGAAATAGCTCACGATACGCCACTCTCATAACCATGGTGGGGACAAAGAGCTTGGAGTTCTTTATACCTTTTCCACGCTTGATATAAAGTTTAACTCTCCTTTTGGATAAAAAAAGAGATTTGCATGTTCAATGCAGTAGTTTTGTGGTGGGGAAAGTAATTTCCAAAGAATGCTTGGGTCATCTCAGCCCAAGTTCCAATCAAACGTGGTCTCAATGAATACAACCAGCTTTTCCCCTTTCTTTAAGAGAAAATGGGAAGAATTTAAGCCTAATTTCATCCATCGTACCATGTTGATTGTGAAAGGTTGTTACAACCTCCTCGAATTTCCTAACATGTATATACGGGTTCTCATTTTCAAGTCCATGGAAATTTGGTAGAAGTTGAATCATTATAGGTTTAAAATCTACACGTGACATATTGGGTGGAAACATAATACATAAAGGTGTAGATGTACGCGTGGGATGCAGGTAATCAAGCAAGGTTCTATGTGGTGCATCATGCTCACTATCAGACATTGTGTTATGTGATGTGGTGTCAGTTTTACAGATGCAGAATCAAAAGTAGGATTAAAAAGATATTCAAACTCTATATCTGATCTGTCAGCTTCTCTTCCTCGCTCGCCTTGATACCTACTTATGAAACAAGTAAACAAGAATAAAAATTGAGAATAATAAAGAAATTAATTAACTGAAGTAAAAACAAATTAGAAACGGAACGAGATCACCCTTTTATAATTGAATTTCTTGACTTCTGTACCGTCTCCCCAGCAAAGGCGCCAAAATTTGGCTATGCCCAAAGAATAACGCGGTGCTTGTAGTGTAGTTTTGGGGTATCGTATCCATAGGGAGATGGAAAATTATTCGAAGGATAAAAACCTTAGGGCTCTCGTGAATTTGATGAAAGAAATTTGTTTATTGCCTAAAAATGTAAATGCCACCGGAAGTAAAAATGGAATTTAAGGTTATATGTAAAACAGTGAAGCTTCAGAATTCCCTCAACTAGATTGGATCAATCAACATCAATAATTCATGCATTCTCTACTCAATTAGAAGTCTTTATCCTAACTTTCTAATCTGATGATTTAGGAATACAAATCAATTTAATTACACATGTAATCCTAAAATTTACGTTTTCCAAATCACAATCCTACATTAATTTAGTGAAATCAGATTTAAAAAAGCGACTATATATTTCTAACATATAGCAATAATTAAACCAATATTTTAATTATTCAATGGAAGAAACATGATTAAATCCATGAAAAACTGAATAAAAGTTAAGTTAAACTCAAATCTGATTCAAAATAAGGAAAACATAAACCCTAGAATTATTTAAACATTGAAAAACACATTACATGTTTTGACAATAAAATAAGTATATAAAAATGCACTTATCATAGAACAACCACCCCAACCGCACATCACCAACACCTCGCCCGATCTAATCAACGGAGATCACTGCGGCACAATCAACAAGCCATCAATAAAAAAAACTTGCTGTTCATTTGGCATCTCTGCATGGTCGGCCGATGTTCCAAAATCTAAAATCCATTAACATGAACAAGTCCTCCAACACCACCAACACCGATTTCGCTAACTCAATGGTGGCTTCGCAACAAAGAGAGGATGAGAGGAAAGACTTCGCGACGGAGAGAGGGTGATATGTGATAATAGGTAGAGGCGGTGGCGGTACCGGCACGGTGGTGCCAGTGGTGCCATCGGGGTGGTGCCGTTGTGGGCGGCAGCGGCGACGGGGATAGAGAAGGGAGAGAAAATGGGTCGACATGGAGAGAGAGAGAGAGAGAGAATGAAATAATTAGGGTTTGAAATTGTGTAGTATTGATTTAAATAATTTAAAACCCATTAATTAAAACCTAATTTATGTATTACTTAAGTTGATTCCGAATTTACGAAAATTGTATCTTAAAAATGAGTGAGCCTGTAATTTCCTCTTTGAAATTTTTCCAAGCCTTTAATACACACTTAATTCATATGTAGGCCCACAAGACAAATTAGAACCCAACATCATTTTTAATGAGTATTTTATAACTTTTATTTGTTGTTCTCGTATGTTCCTTCATTGTGTTAGTTTTTTTTTTTTTTTTTAATTCCTTTTTATTTGTTGTTCTTGTTTGTTCCTCGATTTATAGTTATGATGTACTGAATTCTATTGAAATCTATCGTCAACATTTTGTTTATGTCACTGAATTTGAAATCACTTGTTAAAATTTACATCAATCATGTCCGATTTTTTCAAAGTTAAATCAACTTTGTTGTTGCAATATGAACAAATTTGTGAAATTTTCATTTATGCCTTTTTGCCGATTGTCGGAATTACTTGGGGTTGAAGACCTCCGAGCATAAACCAATGAAAAGGCCATTGTACGCACCTTAATCTTCATGTTTCTGGGTAGATGTTTTTAATTTATTTACGAATGCAAATAGTTGAAAAGATAATTCGGTCATGTAAAGAAAATTAAGTACATATGTTCTGTTTTCCCATTAACAATTAACTTAGAATTCATATATAAGCTATTCAGTTTATTGCCCAGTCTGTTTGTTTTTTTTTTTTTTTTCTAAACAAGCATTCTTTAGCCTAAATATTGGTATTCAAGATTAGGTGGATACATAGAAAGAAACTAATTTGGTACTTAATTTTGTTAGTTTTTGGGAGAATTTCTGAGTTTTGAATCTCAAAAAAGGCATCTAATTTATATGTTGTTTATATCACAAAGTAAAAATAGATAATAAGAATATTTATACAGCAATGTAAAGCAATGTGTGTACTACCATGGAAGAGAGGGTAAGAATGGCCGAAAATGTTGTTTTACCGTCAAAGGCTCCAAGTCAAAGAGGAAAAAAATATCCAGAATCTGTACTACTTTTCCTTCAAAAAAATTTAAATGCATTGTCTTGTTTTATTTATTTATTATTATTTTTTTTTTTGGCATTTGTTCACTTCCTAAGTTTGATCTGCAAACATAGGCAAATTGTTGACGAAGCATAAAACGATGCGAAGGAAACAAAGAAGAAGGCTCGCATAAAGGTTGCGAACCATTCTCCATATCCAGACTGGCTACAGACGGTCAATTAGAAGCATATGGACATGTGAATAAAGTACGATTCTTAATAGAATCGGTTACAAGATAGCCAATAAGGGGCCATCACTTGTTATTCTCTAAAAATGACCAAATTATCTCGACATTTGGAGGGAAATCTATAAATACGCATCCCATTTGAAGGAGGGCATGCAATTCAATTATCTTCCTCTCATATAGCTATTTCTCCTCTTGTTCTAGTTGAAGCATCTAGACTAGTGAATTTAGAAGGTGAAAATCATAGTTAGATGAGAAGATTTAATGATTATATTTACATTGATCTTTGTAATTGTAATTGTTTTTCATCAATAAAATCATTTAGTTCTTTTGTTTCATTAACAAATAGGCACCATATGTGGGAAGCATAAGCAATGTAATCCATAAAATCTGATCACATCAGTAAAAAGGCCGGATTTTTTGAAAATTCGGGATCATTTAAAGAGAAACTGGATGAGGTAAAGGCATCAAAGGTAGAAGTCGGAGAGGAAAGCAACATCCACTAAATAGTGATGCCATTCATAGCAAGAGAGAGACGAAACATCGGCAGAAGCATAGACTGCTATTGGCAGAAAGTTTGAAAGTGTTGATGAAAAAAAATACTTCTCTACGGTCAAAACTAGCGAACACTGGAAAAACAAGTATATCGGAGAAGTTGGAGGAAAATGAAATGAATTGTGTCAATAGTGCTTTCCGTGACAACACGAGTGTGCAGGCACTGGAACTAGTGATAACGCACCAGAAAGGCCACTCAAGTGGCGTCGTATGAATAGGCCTGCTAACGAGAGGTTTCCAAAAGACGTCACCTTTCAGGATTGAAAGAATAGCCGACAAGTCGAAAGCCTCTTTAACACCTCCTACAATACTCCTTGGGATGAGGAATATGAAGAGCAGCCTACAAGGTTGTACAAGCTGGATGACGATGATTAGCACCTCTCATTCTCTAGGGAAATCGAGGAGGAGCTCAGCCTAAACAAATTATGTGTCCGATCATGGGTAAACACAGTGACAAAGAAGATCCAATGTACCATTTATGTGAATATAGGACACAAATGCGATTAAAGAAGGCCATATTGACCTATGGTTCATCTCATGTTTTGATTCTAACAAACAAATTGTTTTTTTTTTTTTTATCTCTAACAATTGAATTCAAGTCTTCATAGCTATTGTGGCCAAGTCGATTGATTGGAGACAAAAGATTGCTATCAAAAGACTCGAAATTTACGATTAAAGAAATTTGAGATGGAAGTCAAGCATTCACCTCTGATAGATCAAAGACAAAAACAAATCAAGCATTCACGTCAAATCGAGCACTCATTGAAGACATTAGACTTAGATGCTCATATATAATGGTAAAATGCTTTAATCCTTATTAATGAATCATTTAAAGCTCAAAAGTTGAATTTTTATGAATGAGAAAAATTCCTTGCATAAAAATTATTTCAAAAAATAAGAATTTCCACTTGATATATAAAGTTTTTACAAGTATCACTTACTTTGAAAAATTAAGTGAAAATGTCTTTCCAAAAGCCTACACTTTTCAAAACAATCAAAAAAGAAAAATCAGGAAAAAAATTGTCCAAGCGGACGTCTGGTTCGTCCACTAGTCAAAATTTTAACCGTTCTGAATTATGACGTACAACGGCTAGTTTAGCTGTCCAGTTCAGTATGCGGACTTCAGGATGGGGCGTCTAGTTGGTCAGAAATTTTGGTGTTTCGACTGCTATAAATACTATTTCACTCTACATTCAATATAAGATTTTTAAGAGCATTTATATGAGATATTCTTGAGCAAAGCTATATTGATTTATCTTTATCAAATCATTTACTTTGAAAAACTTTTGTTAACTTTTTAAAATCATTCTACTCATCAAAGTTTTTGAGTTTCATTCATTGCTATTTATTAAAGTATTAGTCTATTTATTTCTTGATACTTAATTTGATTATATCATTTATTAAGAGAGAAGTTTCAAATAGTAAAGTCAACTTCCTTTTAAGTTTGTGGGTCGTGTTGAGGTCTCGTAAAGCTCAATATTTTATAAGTATCGGTGTATCTGGTTTGTATGTCACCAGAAGCATTATAAAGGGTTGGATTACACCATAAATCAATCAACATAGTGAAAAGATCTTGCTCGTGTCAGAGAGCTTAGTAACGGAGGACGTAGATCATTGTTTTGAATCGAACATCCACAATTATATCGTTTGCATCCTCTCTTCATTTTACTTATTGCATTTATATTTGCTTTTATTATTTGAATTTATCTATTTAATCTTTACTTGAATTTATGTTAATTCTTTGAAAAAATTTTGATAACCAATTCACCCCTTCTTGTTTAGTAATTCTTGGGCTATCACTTGGTATTAGAGTAAGGTGTTCATTTTAAAATTAAGATTCTACAATCTTGAGCAATGGCTAACTACAATCTTCACAATCTTTAGGGACATTCCACTAACCGTCCTCTTTTTTTTTTATGGCATGCATTATAATTATTGGAAAGTTAGGATGATGATATACATTCAATCAATAGATTATAATATATGGGAAGTTATTGAATATGGTCTTTATGTGCCTACCAAAACTGTTAAAATTGATGGCAAACCCGATCAAACCATTCCAAAATCTAAAGAGAAATGTGATGAAGATGATAAAAGAAAATTATCCTTGAATGCTGGAGCAAAAAATCTACTTTATTATACCTTAGATAGAAATGAATTTAATCGTATTAGCATTTATGATTCTGTATATGACGTTTGGCATGCATTGGAAGTTACTTATGTTGGCACTAGTAAAGTAAAGGCAACTAAAATTAATCTCTTGGTTAAAGAATTTGAAAATTCCTTATGAAACAAGATGAACCTATTGTTGACATGATTACTTGTTTCATATTGTTAATGGCCTCAAAGGGTTTGATCGAAAATTTACTAACAGTGAACTTTTAAGTAAAATGCTCCAGTCACTGTCGGAAGAATGGATTCCATTAAAGATGTTAATAGAAAATACAAAATATGTCAACTCATATAGTTTGGAAGAACTTTATGGCACTTTGATGAGTTGACATCTTTTGCTTTTCCTTGTTTTCTCCTTAGTCTCGATGTTGTCGAGCTCATCAAAAAGGAATCGAAGGATCCTCCTAAGTGCCAAATTGCTCTTAAATCAGCAATCGAAGAAGGAACTATAAGTGAAGTAATGAGTGATAAAGAGATCGATGATCTAGTCCTTCTTATCAAAAAATGGAGAAGTTTTCGAAATAATCGAAATTTGAAAAACTTGCTCTAAATCACTTTATTCTTAAAAAGAAGCACTACTCGTTGAAAAGTGAAATAAAGAAAATTTTAGAAACTCAAAAGGAAAATATTGATTATGACTTATTAAAGAAAATTATTCCTTGAAAGAAAAAGTTGAAGGTTTAACTAAGATTATTGTAAATATACTCAAAGGCAAGAAGAATTTTGATTTAACGTTTGGTGATCAAAAGTGAGCTTTTGATAAATGAGGAATTGGATGTAAATCATTTTTAAAACAAAAATCTTTCAAGAATCTATTTGTCAAAATTTCAAACACTCCTTCAAAAACTACATATAGCTTTCGCAATAATGATGGACATATTGCATAGAATTGTCTAACTAAAAAAAAGGCTACATTTTGAAAGTAAAAAAAAGTGGATTCGAGAATCCATTAAAACTAACTATCAAGGACCCAAACTTGTATGGATACCAAAGATAAAAAATTGAATTATTTTTTAAGGAATCAAAGAAGATTAAGAGTAAATGATTCTTGGATAGCGGATGCTCAAGACACGTGACCAGGGATATAATGTTACTATCAAATTTCAAAGTAAAGGATGAAGGTCATATCCCATTTGGAAATAATGCAAAAGAAAAAAATATTGGAATTTGAAACATTGGTAATAATTCTTTTCCTTCTATTGAAAAAGTATTATTGGTAGATAACCTCAAACATAATTTGCTTAGTATTAGTCAATTATGTGATAAAGGTTATGATATTAATTTCGATTATTCTAAATGCCTTATCAAGGACACTACATCAAAAGAGATGATGCTTATAGGGAGCCGTAGCAAAGATGTGTATATCATAAATATCGAATTTGAAAGTGATGAAAAATATTTATCGAGTTTAAAGGACGATACTTGGTTGTGGCATAGGAGATTAGACCATATTAGCTTAGATCTTCTTTCAAAATTCTCCAGAAATTATTTTGTCAAAGGTCTACCAAATTTAAAGTTTGATAAAAATAAAATTTGTGATGCTTATCAATTTGGTAAACAAGTAAAAATCTCCTTTAAACCTAAACTATATTCTTTGACTACAAAACCACTTCAACTACTCCACATTGATATTTTTAGACCTTCTAGAACCGCTAGCTTAGGTGAAAAACATTATATTTTTGTCATTGTCGATGACTTCTCTAGATTCACTTGGGTTCTATTCCTAAATCTTATAGATGAAGCTTTGAGTATATTCAAACAGTTTTGCAAAAAGGTTACTCTATTACAACTATTAGAAGTGGTCATGGTGGAGAATTCGATAATATCGCTTTCGATAATTTTTTTAATAAAATGGATATGAACTTAATTTCTCGACTCCTCAAACTCCTCAACAAAATGGTGTAGTAGAAAGGAAGAATATTGCAAGAAATGACTAGGATCATGCTGAATGAAAATAGCATACCAAAATACTTTTGGGCCAAAGCCGTTAACACCGCTTGTTATATAGTAAATAGAGTTTTAGTCAGTCGAAAGAAAACTAAAACCTCCTACGAGTTTCGGAAAAATAAAATTCCAAATATCGGATATTTCAAAGTTTTGGTTGTAAATACTTTGTTTTAAATACAAAAGAAAATTTGGAAAATTTGATTCAAAA
This sequence comes from Fraxinus americana, assembly GCA_035079005.1. Taxonomy (NCBI): domain Eukaryota; kingdom Viridiplantae; phylum Streptophyta; class Magnoliopsida; order Lamiales; family Oleaceae; genus Fraxinus; species Fraxinus americana. The sequence continues at coordinate 137,188 of JAVHZT010000112.1, read as the reverse complement.
TCCGATATTGGAATCTTTCCAAGTTACTCATCGGCTATCAAAGCTTATAGAGTCTTTAATAAAAGAACTTTAGTCGTTGAAGAATCTATACATGTTACTTTCGTTGAAATTAATCATCTTAATCATGATAAAGGTATTGCTAATGATGTAGAATTGGAAACTCCTTTCGAACAAATGGATATTTAAGACCAAAGCATAAAAGAGATTTACAAGGAAGAAATAATCGTTCAACAAAGTGAAGTAGAACCTACCGAAGTATCAAATGATCCTACTCTACCAAAAGAGTGGAGTTTGTTTCCTCTCTCACAAAAGAACTTATTATTGGTGATTCATCCGAAGGTATTACTATTAGAGCTTCTACTAGAAATCACCTAAATAGTTGTGCTTTCATCACACAGATTGAACCAAAAAATTTCAAAAAAGCCGAGTTTGATGAGTTTTGGATTCTAGATATATAAGAAGAACTAAATCAATTTGAAAGAAATCATGTTTAGGATTTAATTGCTAGACCAAATGATCAAACCTTCGGTACAAAATGGGTTTTTAGAAATAAACGAGATGAAAATGGGATTATTGTGCATAACAAGTCTAGATTAGTGGCCCTAGGTTACAATCAAGAAGAATGTATTGATTTTGAGGAAACCTTTGCACCGGTTGCCAGATTAGAATCCATTACCATGCTTCTTGCATTTGCTGGTCATAAAGGATTTACTCTCTATCAAATAGATGTCAAAAGTGCATTTCTAAATGGCTTCATTCAAGAAGAAGTTTTTGCTGATCAACCATCAAATTTAGAATGACTCTTTATGGTTTAAAAAAGCTCCTAGGGCTTGGCATAAAAGATTGAGGAAATTTTTACTTTCAAATGGCTTTTTAATATGAAAAGAAGATACTACCCTTTTTTGTCAAACTCAAAAGAATGATATGATTGTTGTTCAAATTTATGCTGATGATATTATATTTGGTGCAACTAATATCCATCTTTGTGAAGAATTTTCAAAATGCATGAGCATGAAATTTGAAATGAGTACGATGGGAGAACTCAAATTCTTCTTTGGTCTCCAAATTAAACAAACTAGTGATGGTATATTCATCAATCAAAATAAGTATATATTGGACATACTCAAGGGGTTTGAAATGGAGGACTTAAAGCCTATGAGCACTCCCATGAGTACATTCGTAAAATTGTGTAAAAATAATCAAGGTACTTCCGTTGATGTCACAAAATATTGAGGTATGATCGGATCCCTTCTTTACTTAAGTAGACCCGATATTATGTTTAATGTGTGTTTATATGTTAGATTTCAGTCAAATCCTAAAGAATCTCACCTTAGTGCCGCAAAACGGATTTTTAGATATCATAGTGGCATTAGAACATTAAGGCTTTGGTATCCAAAGTGCACTCATATTGATCTTCTTAGCTATTCGGATGCCAACTGGGTAGGTTGCATAATTGTCGCAAAAGCACTAGAAATACTTGTCATTTTCTAGGTTTTACACTTGTGTCTGGTTTAGTAAGAAACAAAATTCCATAGCATTATCAACCACCGATGTCGAATACATCTCGACCGCTAGTTGTTGTGCTCAAGTGCTATGGATAAAACAAACTCTTCGTGATTATCACTGGTTATTTGGTCATATACCTATCGTGTGTAATAATACTAGGGCCATGAACTTTTCTAAGAATCCCATATTGAGCTTTCGAACGAAACACATTAAAATCAGACATAACTTCCTAAGAGATCACGCACAAAAGGGAGATATCGTATTAGAATTTGTGAAGACGGAAAATCAATTGGATGATATCTTCACTGAACGTCTTGCACTTGATCGATTCTCATATATTCGATGAGGCTTAGGTATCATTGATGAATTTAAAGTACTTAACTAAGTTGTATTTACACTATGTGTTCATACATGCTTTATTTTTATACGTGGCATTATTTATTTTGTATTTAAAAAAAAAGGGCATCCGGACGAGTCAAATGGACCGTCCGGACACCTTGTTCAATTTGACAGAAGCAAGAAGGCTGTGTTGATCCATACGTCCGGGCAGCGAACTAGACGTTTAGTTCAATGCGATCTCAAATTTTAAATCGCGTAAGAGACCTCTGTTTCTCTCATTTCTCTACTTTTTCTTCCTAAATTATCTCTACAATCTTCATCTTCCTATATCATAACATCAAATACTCTCCAATTTCACAAAATCCATCACTTCTACATCTAAATTCCTCAAAAAAAAATTCACAATTTCTTCCACCAACAAATCAAAACCCTAGTATCTCTTTTAAAACCTTTTGTTTCACCACTGTTATTCTACAATGTCGAGGTCCAAAAGAGTGGGAAAAAGACTCGAGAGCACTGTAAGATGGTCTCCACCGCATTCATCCAACGAGGAATTCGACATGGAACCCAAGGTGCCAGCTAACCCTTTTGAAAAATCCCCTACCTTGACAAGTAAAAATGTTGATTTCGCAGATTTTTATTATTGAAGCACTCTCCTTTCATATTGGAGAGTGTTTTGACAATATAGGTTGGGTATCTATTACTACATTAAAGGAGCATGGCTATCCATCTCTCATTAAAGAATTTTATAAAAACATGGTTATAGCTCCTCGTTCGGATGGTATTTCTTGTTTACTTAAAAATATTTGTATTACAATTAAAAAAAAAGCTCTCATCCGTAATATTCTCGAGCTTGAGATGTGTGATATTCAAATTTTTCTTCATAAAACTCATCCCACTTTAGAAGTGTATGACCCTACAGAGGCATGTTGTCGAGTCACCAGAAAGAATATTGAAAATATCACAAAACCTAGTGCAAACCAATTAACTTTTCCATGTAAAGTTTTACAAAATATCATTGCACATATCATTCTTCCTCAAAAGGGACATCGAGATGAAGTATGATCTTTTCATTCTCAATTCATTTCTTGTCGATTAGATTTTTCGACTATTGCATTAGGTCTCATGAAACTTGTTCATTCCACGCGTCATGTTAAAGCTTTACCTTACGGAATGCTTCTTACAAAATCTTTTAAACATTTTGATATTCTGCTTAACGATGAGACTTTTGTTAAACTTCGCCCTACCTATACCATCAATGTCCAAACTCTTAAGTAGATGAAGATAGTAAAATAATATGGTCAGTGGGTAGCACACACAAAAGGGTTCAACCCCACCTCAAGTCCTTCTACTCTACCATTCGAAGGCGGTGAGGATGATAATGTACCGCAAGTTTCGAATTCCCCTCACGATATTCCAGCCTCAAGTGTTCCTCATTCTTCAGGCTGAGGCTGCACATTTACCGGGGATCTCCTACAATCTTCTAAATGGCCGCATTGATTCCCTTACATCATCTGTTGATAGCCTTGGTGGAATGTTTTAGCAGTTACAAGTTCAACAGGCTGCCATATAAGCCCAACAATATGCTATTCAAGCGCAACAGGCAGCAATGCAAGCTCAGGAGAATACCTTCTACGCTCACTTCTATGCCCACTTTCCTCCACCGTCTCCTCTGGAGCCCTAGTTATAGCTTTTGTTGTTACATTTCTATATTTTAGATATTTCTTTATGTTTTTATTTCTTGAATACACTCTAGTTTCATCTAGCTTATTTTCTTATGACTGTTGTTTTATGTTTTAGATATTATGTGATATTTTCAATGCTATTTCCTGGCTATCACTTGTGCCTATGGTTATTTTTAATCTATGTTTGTCTTGTGTACTTGGATACCCACTTTAATGCTTTTTGTTTATGCCAAAATGGGGAAAATATATAAGATGAAATGCATGCTTGACTTGTTAAGATAGGGTGAATGCATGTATAAAAGAAAGGGGGGAGAATTGTTGACCTATAGTTGATCTCATGTTTCGATTATAACAAACAATTTTTTTTTTTTAAATCTCTGACAATTGAATTCAAGCCTTCATAGCTGTTGTGGTCAAGTTGATCAATTAGAGATAAAAAGATCACTTCCAAAAGACTCGCAATTTACGTTCAAAGAAAATAACAAATCAAACATTCATGTCAAATCGAGTAATCATTGAAGATATTAGACTTAGATACTTTGGATTCATATGTAAAGGTAAAATGCTTTAATCCTTATAAATAAATCACTAAAAGCTTAAAGGATGATTTTTTATGGGTTATTGGCGCAAAACGTCCCTACCTTTGAAGGGTCTTGTGGAAAACGTCCCTACCTTTCATTTCTTGGTGCAAAACGTCCCTACCTCTCACATTCTTTGCGGAGAAGGTCCTTTTCAACTATTTTTAACGTGAAATGACCATTATACCCTCTTATATAAATAAAACAAAACAGAAAAGAAAATAAAAATAAAAAATAAATTGCAATCTAACTCCTAATCTTTTTAAAAATGCAAATGAGTCCAAAATTTAGAAAAATATTTAAAATAACTAAGAAAAAACCACTGTTCATCACCACCTTCGCCCCGCCCCACCCCGACCCACGAAACTAGAGAAATCGATCACCCCCCTCTACCACCGTCGGAATCGATCTACCCGTCGGCCAGCTCGACTGCTAACCCTAACACAAATCAGTCAAAACATTAAAAAACAAAAAATTCACAACCCCAACAAATTTGGATTGTGGAATTTCTCCCCAAATAGTCAAAATACAACAAGTTCACAACACAAATGCAAGAAAATCCCAACAGTCAAAGACACAGATGCAGGAAAACCCCATTAAGTTTGGATTGTAGTTTCTCCCCAAATTCAAATTCACAACCCCAACAATAGATCTATGTTTCTCTGCGTGAAATCAACAGCCCAGGTGAACATTTATGCAGATCTATGTTTACAAACGTATTTTCATGCGTGAAATCAACTCTCTGCGTGAAATCAACTCACAATTATTTTCAAATGAACCATAAATTTTTTATTGAATCAACTCTCTGCGCGGATAAGCTGAAGGAGTGAGTTGCCGAGAGAGAGGTAAGGGTATGGGAAGGGAGATTGAAGAAGAGAGACGGGGTAACAACTCCAATTGTCGAAAAGCAAGGTTTCCAATTCAAACCAATAAAAAATAATGGCTAAAATCACCTCACGAATAACCAGTAAATTTTTTTTATTTTTTAGAATGTGGATAGAGAGAGAGACAAATAATCAATTTATTATGGACCATTCAACAATTCCATGTTCTAATGGCGGTGGGTTTTGGACTCCTCTGAGGTGGCTAGGGATGGTGGGGGCAAAACGAAGCGGGGAGAGGGACGAGAAATGGTGGTGGAAGCCGGTGGATTTTTTTTTCTTAGTTATTTTTAATATTTTTCTAAATTTTGGACTTATTTGCATTTTTAAAAAGATTAGGAGTTAGATTGCAATTTATTTTTATTTTTATTTTATTTTCTGTTTTGTTTTATTTATATAAGAGGGTATAATAGTCATTTCACGTTAAAAATAGTTGAAAAGGACCTTCTCCGCAAAGAATGTGAGAGGTAGGGACGTTTTGCACCAAGAAATGAAAGGTATGGACGTTTTCCACAAGACCCTTCAAAGGTAGGGACGTTTTGCGCCAATAACCCATTTTTTATGCACGAGAAAAATTACTTTATAAAAACGCTTGCATAAAAATTATTTTTCAAAAAGATAAGAATTTCAACTTGATATTTAAACTTTTTAAGTATCACTTACTTTGAAAAATTAATCAAGAAAGAGAAATTCGGGAAAAAAGTGTCCAAGCGGACGTTCGGTTGGGCTAGCACACATCTGGTTCGTCCAACGATCAAATTTTTAACTGTTCTGAATTCTAACGCACAATGGCTAGTTTGGTTGTTTGGTTCAGTATGAGGACATCTGGATGAGTCATTGGGTTGGTCCGAAATTGTGGTGTTTTGACTGTTATAAATACTATTTTACTCAACAATCAATATAACACTTTTAGGAGCATTTAGATGAGATATTCTTGAGCAAAGCCATATTGATTTATTTTATCAAATCATTTACTTTGAAAAGCTTTTAATTGAATTAATTTTTGAAAATCATTCTACTCATCAAAGTTTTTCTCATCTAAAACTTGAGCTTCATTCATTGCTATTTATTAAAGTGTTAGTCTATTTCTCACTGGTACTTAATTTGATCATATTATTTATTAAGAGAGAAGTTTCAAATTGTAAAATCAACTTTCTTTTAAATTTGTGGGTCTTTTTAAGGTCCCGTAGTATTCAACATTATATAAGGATCAATGCTCCTTATTTTTAAGTCATCGGAAGCGTTGTAAAGGGTTGAATTCACCATAAGTCAATAAACATAGTGAAAAGGCATTCCTCGTCCGAGCTTGGTGACGGAGGATGTAGATCCATTCCCTCGTAATTTCAAAAATTGTAAGACAAGCTTATAGTGTGTCCTCCAAATCAAGTTGTCATGACACAATGCAATGTAGCTACACGGAAAAGTACTTATGAATAAAAACTCAGTTGTCTCTGTAATTTACTTCGTTATACGATACGACATGGTTCACATCTTATGAGTTATGTTGCAACATTATTCACAATTATGTGAAGTACTATCCTCAGTTCGAACTAACAAAATCAAAACAAATAACGTAACACAATCCCATGTACAAAGCAAAATAGAAAACAAGTAGTAAGAAAACCCAGTGACGTCAAATACATTCCTCTAGATTGAATAAATGGCTGAAAAGGCCATCATTGGCCATAAACGTCAGCTGATGCAGCCCTAGCGTTAAACTTTGTACAAAGGAATAATGTTTGAATCCGTGAGTGAGCAAAGCTCAACAAAAATGGAAAAATATGAAACTCTAGAGGCTAAAAGAGAAATTTTCAGAAGGCTAGGTTTCGTTGACTTCCTCTTCACGATCCTCTAGAAAATCCATGTCCTATTCACGATAAAATTTCCTGATAATATTGATAACTCTATTTTTCCTTTCCTGCATGGATTTTTCAAAAAGATCGGCCTCATAAGCCTTCCTTTCAACAACTGGAGACTCCACAATAGAAATCTTGGCCTTGCTACTTTCTAACCTTTGATGGGACGAAACCAATTCATCCTGCGCCTGGGCAATTTCTTTTGCCGTAGGAAGATAACGAATTTTAATCGGTTGAATCACCTCATTTAGCATGGCAATTTCATAATCCGTCTGCTCAGGAGTAGGCTATGTTATCCAATCGAGTTTGAATTAACTCTGAGGCTAATCTCTTGATATCTGCAAAGATAGTAGCTTAGGCCTTTGCATAGTCCTCAGCGCTTCCATACATGCCATTATATTTTAGCTTCTTCCCCTCAGTTACATCTAGGTTTGCCTTAAGCACATCACATTCTTTATCTAAAGATCGTACTCTTCGGGTCAAACTGTTAAATAGGTTGATGCAAAGATCATGTTCCGCCTGCTGGTCTTGAAATAATACTGCAACTCGTAACAAATAAGTGTCAATTATATCTTCCCTTTGCGTGGGAGTAAGATCTTTAGCTAATTTCTCCCAGGATGGATTAAAATATACATAGCATGACCCAACCATACGGACAATGAAATAAGGAGGAGGACATAATCCATGTGTCTAGCTTATCATGGCGGCGAGGACCAAGTAAAGACTCAAAGTCAATGGAGGAATAAAGTATTGGAGCCAAACTCTATCTGAATGCATTCAGTTCAGCTTATGTTTTTGCCCCAACACGAACGAGCAAGGTAGAAGATGTAGTTTCTAAGGGTGACAATCCTGAAATGAAAACCTCAATACCGTGGGATTGCGGTGCCCCGGATCCTTGTGAAGGGTAGGCTGGATATTCGAATTCGCAGTAGAGAAAGAGCTAGCCCCTACTATTAACCGAAGCCCATATTTACAAATATTATCTGACACTTAGGAGGTTTCGCATCAAGTCTACCCATACTAAAAACATGAAAAAATGGGGGTTAGAGCAAAAACGAAAGGATAAAAATAGCTAGATAAATTCTCATGATCAAAAGCGAAGCAACTAATGAATCAATGTATCAATGGTAGTTTGAACACCAAGATTGTAGAAGTTGGAGCTAAAGGGATGGATAAACCTCCCAATTTGCGAGTTCTAGAAGGTAAACAAAAAACAGGGGTCAATAGGCTACAAAGCTCTTCGATAGTATGACTACAAACTACAAAACGTGGATCGCCTATAATAAATCATCGCCGTTAGAGCATAAAAAATTTAATGAAAAAGACAAGCAGCAAAGTGATGTTGACAACACTCAACATAAGTGTTAGAATATATAATGTAGGTTGCCTATCATATAACCTGTTCCAGTTTGCATATCAGCTTATCATACAATAAGGAGATCAACCTATCACCAGCTGGCCTTCCTTCCGTTACAGCACATGGTGTAGTGCTCCAATATCCTTCTTGTTGAGTAGTTTGTTAGGATTAATCTTTACCCTTTTACCCTGCTTTCTTTTCTATTTATTTGCCTTTGTATCAAGCTTGAGTGTAAGATGAATTTCTGTAATTAATTCCAAGACATTCAGAAGTTTTCTTCATCTTCATTAAGCTGTTTTATCAGCTCTATATCGATTTCATTTCATCTCAAAATCTTACATGGTATCAGAGCAATGACTACCATTGCTGAAATGAACTCTGCTACCAGTGAAAATGAAGTTCCCGTCCAAACATCTGACCACTACAAATTAGAAAATTCAGATAATCCAGGAGCAATCCTTGTTACTGATCTGCTAACCACAGAAAATTATCCCACCTGGTCAAGAGCTCTCCGGCGAGCACTCAGAGCTAAAAATAAGCTTGGTTTCATCAATGGACTGCTGCCAAAGCCTGAGCCAACAAGCACCTCCTTCGACCAATGGGAAAGATGTAATGATATGGTGGTATCCTGGATTCAAAATGCAATTTCCCCCTCTCTCAGATCCAGTGTGGCCTTCATGGATGAAGCAAATGACATCTGGACTGAACTTAAAGATCGATTTGCTCACCAAAATGGATCCAGAATTTATGAACTGAAGAAAGCACTTGCAGATCTGGAACAAGAACATGACTCTGTAAGTATATACTATGGTAAGTTGAAAACCATTTGGGATGAACTTTCAATCTATGATCCAATTCCTGAATGTAATTGCGGACAGTTAAAAATACTGGTAGACAGACATCAACGCGATTGTGTAATCAAATTTTTGATGGGACTAAATGAAGTATATGACAGCACAAGGGCCCAAATCATGATGCTTGACCCTATCCCACCAGTAAACAAAGTATTTTCCTACATCCAGCAACAAGAAAGACAAAAGCAGATTACCTCAAATACTGTGAATAATGAAGCCATTGCAATGGCAACTAGAAGAACTCACGGAGAAACCAAGGCTGTCAACTATGGAAAATTAAACTTCACTAGTAAAAAGGATAGACCATTTTGCACACATTGCAAAATCCCTGGACACAATTTAGACAAGTGTTTTAAGGTAGGAAACATTGAACCTCCCTTTTGCACACATTGCAATATGATCGGGCATACTATGGAGAAGTGCTTTAAGCTGCGAGGTTACCCTCCCAGTCACAAGTTACACAGAGTTCAAAGGAGGGAAGGAGTTTTTTCAAACCAATCAAGTATGTTGGAGGAGGAAAGTGAGAAACCAGTTTCCTTAACCAAAGGCCAATATGAAGAGTTTCTTGCCTTGTTTCGATCTAAGGAGAATTCACAGAACACTCACTCAGCTAATCATGTGCAGACCATTGATCATTCAAAAAACAAACCTCAATCTGATTTATCTGGTAAAGCTGCCTATCTATCTATTGCACCAACACATTCTTCCAACTTTGGCACCACTCCATGGATTATTGATACTGGTGCAACAGATCATATGATCTGCAACATCAGTCTCTTCACCTCCATCGATTCAAAAGTCTCCCTCTCTGTTAAGCTACCTAATGGTGAGATTGTCCCAGCCACACACACTGGTGTGGTACAGATCACAGATTTCATAACCCTCAAAGATGTGCTATGTGTTCCCACATTTCATTTCAATTTGCTATCTGTCAAGAGATTAACTCAGCAGACATCCTGCTGCCTGATTTTCATGTCTAATTGCTGTTTTGTGCAGGACCTTTCATCTTGGAGGACGATTGGGAAGGGTGAAATATGGCATGGCTTATATCGACTGATGCTAAACAAAGTCTCACCCACTGCACTCATGACCACTCTATCAGCCCTTAGTCTTAGACAACCTTTTTCTGCTGCCTCTGTTATCAGTTCTGATATTCAGCCAAACCTATGGCATTATCGTCTAGGACACATATCTGACTCCAGGATGAAGCTTATTTCTGATGTTTCCATTGTTTCTCATTATAAGAAGATCAGTAATATCCCTTGTTTCATTTGTCCTTTGGCAAAACAGCATAAACAATCATTCCCCATCAGATCACATAAAACTAAGCAAAAATTCGAAGTTATTCACTGTGATATCTGGGGCCCTTGCCCTGCTACTGCTCACGATATGTCAAAATATTTCCTTACAATTGTCGATGATTATTCACGAGCTACCTGGGTTTACATGCTTAAAAGGAAATCTGATGTTAACCATTCCATTAAAGCTTTTATTCAAATGATAGAAAATCAATTTCAAACTTCGATTAAGATTTTAAGGAGTGATAATGGACCTGAATTCAAGTTGATTGAATTTTATAACTCAAAAGGGATCATTCATCAAAAAACCTGTGTTGAGACCCCTCAACAAAACGGTGTGGTCGAAAGGAAACACCAACACTTGATGAATGTTGCCAGAGCTTTGAAATTTCAGTCAGGCCTTTCTTTGTTTTATTGGAATGAGTTTATACTTACTGCAGCATATTTGATAAATCGAATTCCTACACCCCTGTTGGAAGGCAAATCACCATTTGAGATCCTTTTTCAGTGCAAGCCTACCTATTCTCACCTTAGAACCTTTGGATGCCTTTGTTTTGCTTCAACATTGACACAAGGAAGAAAGAAATTTGATCCACGAGGACGTCAATGTATTTTCTTAGGTTATCCTTTTGGAGTTAAAGGTTATAAAGTAATGGATCTACAAACAAAAACTATTTTTATATCCAGAAATGTGATATTCCATGAGACTTATTTTCCCTTCAAACAAACTGAAAGAACTACTGATCAGGCTGAGTTTGTTTTCACAAAACCACTTCCTGATATTCACAAAGACATCTATCCTATATCAGATTCCATAAATCAATCGTCTGATGCACATGCACCAGATCAAAACATCCCACATGACTCTGTATCTGAAGATGCTCCTCAAATATTATCCCCTTCACCACCTACCATCCGAAAGTCCACAAGGGAAAAGAAGGCTCCTCAGTACCTACGAGATTTTCACTGTCATCAGGCCATTACCACTCACTCATCCCAATCTGCTTCCAAGACAGGGTCTATAACACCTGCAGGTAAGACATTTCCTATCTCTAACACCGTTTCTTATCATAAGTTATCACCTCAATTCAGAGGTTTTTCAACTGCCATCTGCACACACTTTGAGCCCAGCACATATCACCAGGCTGTGAATGACCCCAATTGGTGCAAGGCAATGAACTCAGAAATTGATGCCCTTGAATTAAATGGAACCTGGGAGCTCACTGATCTTCCACCAGGAAAAATGGCAGTTGGATGCAAGTGGGTTTATAAGCTGAAGCATAATTCAGATGGGAGTGTTGAGAGGCACAAAGCAAGGCTTGTAGCCAAAGGATATACACAAAAGGAGGGAATAGATTACAATGAAACATTTTCCCCCGTTGCAAAACTTGTTACCGTTAGATGTTTGCTAGCTGTCTCTGCAGTTAAGAATTGGCATCTTAAACAGTTTGATGTAAGCAATGCTTTTCTCCATGGAGTTTTGAATGAAGAAGTGTATATGCGAAAACCTCCAGGATACACCAAAGGAACTCCCAACCAAGTTTGCAGATTATTGAAAAGCATATATGGCCTGAAGCAAGCCTCAAGGCAATGGTATTCCATCTTTTCTGCAGCACTTATAGAGTTTGGATTCACTCAGTCAAAGGCTGATTATAGCCTCTTCACAATGACAACAGATCATTCATTCACAGCCTTGCTAGTCTATGTAGATGATATAGTCATAGCAGGGTCCAGTTTACCTCAAATTGAAACAATTCAGAAGTTCCTCAGCAACAGATTCAGAATTAAGGCACTTGGGGATCTAAGGTATTTTCTCGGCCTTGAAGTTGCACGATCAAGTAAAGGAATTGTTATCTCTCAACGGAAGTACACTTTAGATATGCTGGCAGATGTAGGCCTACTTGGTGCTAAGCCGGTCAAACTGCCTATGGACCAGAACCTGAAATTAGGAAGAAACACAGGGAAACCAATACCTGATCCCACAGTTTACAGGAGATTGATTGGAAAGCTAATGTATCTATCCTTAACCAGACCAGATATATGTTATGCAATTCAAAACCTTAGCCAGTATATGGAATCCCCTTCTAGCATACATCTGGCAGCAGTTCACAAGGTGATCAGATATCTCAAGACCGCACCAGGACAAGGACTCTTATTCCCATCTTCATCCACACTGAACCTTCAAGCCTTTTGTGATTCTGACTGGGCATCGTGTCCTGATTCGCGAAGATCAGTCACCGGTTACTGCATCTTCCTTGGGGATTCACTTATCTCTTGGAAATCCAAGAAACAAAGTGTGGTGTCTCGATCATCTGCTGAAGCAGAATATAGATCAATGGCTAGTACCTGTTGCGAGATCACATGGTTAAAATACCTGCTGAAAGATCTTCAAATTGATATCTCCAAACCAGTTCTCCTACATTGTGACAATCAGGCGGCATTACATATTGCCTCTAACCCGGTATTCCATGAAAGAACCAAGCATATCGAACTAGATTGTCACCTAATCAGAGATCAAATTGAGGCAGGACACATTTGCACTTCCTATGTTAACACTCAGTCACAACTTGCTGATATGTTTACTAAGGCACTATCCTCCATCATTCTACGATCACATTTATCCAAGATGGGAATAAAAAATATCTATTCTCCATCTTGAGGGGGGCTGTTAGAATATATAATGTAGGTTGCCTATCATATAACCTGTTCCAGTTTGCATATCAGCTTATCATACAATAAGGAGATCAACCTATCACCAGCTGGCCTTCCTTCCGTTACAGCACATGGTGTAGTGCTCCAATATCTTTCTTGTTGAGTAGTTTGTTAGGATTAATCTTTACCCTTTTACCCTGCTTTCTTTCCTATTTATTTGCCTTTGTATCAAGCTTTAGAGTAAGATGAATTTCTGTAATTAATTCTAAGACATTCAGAAGTTTTCTTCATCTTCATTAAGCTGTTTTATCAGCTCTATATCGATCTCATTTCATCTCAAAATCTTACAATAAGTATGAGGCATGTTGACGGTAAGAAGGGGATTATTAGGTTGAAACTCTCAGTTATCTCGAACGAAGAAAAAGCCCTTCTTTCAAGAATGCACCAAAGTGGAGATATCATAAGTGATTTTTCCCAATAAGCATGTGGAACACTATAGCAAAAAGGACCCAAAAATTGAGCCCATCCATCCAAAGAAAGCTGAGAAGGGGCCATATTTAACTAAGAATGAGTTTTTCGAAAAAAGGGATGTTAAAGGACTTTAAGTCCCATATCCAGCGAATGCTTATGAATGACTACACAGCCTGGGGATGGCTGATCTATAATTTGAAATGGCCTAGGACACAAAAGTTCTATGTCAATAGAGATATTGAAACGAGTCCTAATGTCACCAATCTTATTCGGAAAGAATCTGAAGACACATGAAGACTCAAAAACATTCCCTGCATTTTCGTTGGGATAAATTTGCATTAGAGGTTTCACTGCTACGCTATTTGTCCTGGCTCCGGACCAAAATTTTCTGCTTGACCCGAAAGCTTTGGGTTAATACATATTCCCGAATGGGTTATGACTCTATAATGGAGCACATCAAGATATAAAATTTCTACTGGAGAAGAAGAGGTGCCAAAAGCATCACCTCAAGAATTGGAACCTTTAGAATCGGAATTGCCCAACGTACTCCGAGAATTAGTATGGGAAGATGTTGCAGGAAAAATGATAAACGAAAATGCAGGAATAGTAAGCTAAAAGTTAGAAAATTTGTTTGAGAAAAGATGAAGAAGGCCAATCGGAGTAATGAAATATTTATAGATTCTGACACGAGATACTAACCATTAATACATGTCAGTAATGATCACAGCCATTGAGAATAAATTACTCATTGGAATTTAAAATACCATTGACGAGACGTTTGTTTTAGACCATATTTAGATTTCTTAAAATTATAGACCAAGTGCTTACCATCATTAGAGGAGAATCCTTTAGATTGTTTCATACAAACTTTTTCGTCTAAATCTCCATTAAGAAATGTTGTTCTCACATCCATTTGTAGTAATTCAAGGTCAAATTGGGCTACTAAGGCCAAAATAGAACATAGGGAATCATTCTTAGATACTGGAGATAAGGTCTCCATGTAATCGATTCCCTTCTTTTGAGTGAATCCCACAGCCACAAGTCTCACCTTTATCTTTCAATGTTGTCTAGCTAATCTTTCTTAGTCTTAAAGACCCATTTACAGTTAATAGCTTTGGCACCACAAAGCAACTCAACAAGATCCTGGACTCTGTTACTCTTCATGGAATTCATCTCTTCCTTCATGGCATTGTACTATAATTCTGCTCCAATACTCAACAAGATCATTTTCGGCTCCAATACTGTAGTCAGGTTCTTGTAGGTACACTTCATAATCACTAGGAATTACCAGATCTATTTGAAAATGGATCTTCTTTTTGTTCCAATACTCAACAAGATCATTTTAGGCTCCAATACTTTTTGTTCTAATAGATCTTTTTAGTGTTGTACCATCATATTCTTGTGGTTCAACTATTTGTTCAGGAGGTTCTGGTAATTCCTGAATTACCAGATCTAATTGAAAATTGTCAGTTGCTTGTGGAATTTTAATGATTGGTTGTTAGAAACCTCTTTCTACTTTAGGGGTGCTGTGAACTATGACTAATCTGTCACCTATAGTAGAAGATTAAGATTCTAAATGATCATGTTCAGGAACTTTTTTCCTAGTTTGATGCTCCCATTTATTAAGTCATTCTCAAGAAACTTAGCATTTCTTAATCCCACAATCCTAGTGCTCTAAGATGGAAAGTAAAATATGTATCCTTTAAACCTTTCAGCATATCATATGAAATACCCACTAATGGTTCTTGGGTCCAGTTTCTTCTCCTTTGGATTATAGATCCTCACTTCAGACTAGCATCCTCAAACGCGCATATGTCTCAAACTTGGTTTCCAACCTTTCAATAATTCAAATGGCATCTTTGGGATAGCCTTAGCTGGAACTCAATTTAATATATATACAGTCGTCTTAAGCACTTCAATCCACAAGGATTGAAGAAGATTGGAGCTACTAGGCATACTTCACACCATGTCCAATAATGCTCTATTTCTTCTTTCTGCCACACCATTCTGGTCCGGTGAACCGAGCACGGTGCATTGGACAACTATCCCATATTCTTGAAGAAACTTAGCCAACAAACCAGGTGCTTGTCCATCCTCTATATATCCACCATAATATTCTACACCTCTATCTGATCTTACGTTCTTAATCTGCTTCTCACATTGTTTCTCTATTTCAGCCTTAAAGGTTTTAAAGGCATCCAATGCTTCGCTCTTATTATGAAGCAAGTAGAGTAATTATCAATAAAGTTGATGAAATATTTCTGACCATATAAGTCTATGTCTGGACTACATATATCAATATGTATGATTTTTAATCTTTTAATTTTTTCCATAAATATATGTCCTAATCTCCACTACAACAACCACTACAACAAAAATAGCCTACGGCAACGTTTAAAAAACGTTGCCGTAGACCTTTTGCAACGTTTGGACGTGTGTTGCAAATCAAGGTGTTGCCGTAGAGTAGGACCCCTACGGCAACGTTTAAAAAACGTTGCCGTAGACCCCCTATGGCAACGTTTTTTTAAACGTTGCCGTAGGGGGTCTACGGCAACGTTTTCTTAAACGTTGCCGTAAGGTTTTTTTTTTTTTTTTTTTGACAAAATTGAAAATGAATATTAACAAATTTTGAAATTGCATAAAAATCGATAATTTTATTACAAATTTTTGAATCCATACACTTGAATATTAGAATGTGATACAAAAACACCAAAATAAAAATGAGTTTCAAAATGGTAATACATCAATCGATAGTAAGCACTTCCATCCAATGTGATAATCACCCAACAAACAAATTTACTCTAAACAACCCTATCATGCTAAAATAGCCCAAGACTTTAAAACATTACTTCCACCACTACTAGTAGAATCTTCATCTGTAGCAGTAAACTGTACAAGGCCTTCATTCTCCTGCTTTAGAATTTGAATTATTGTACATTTCTCCTTAAGTGCCTGCAAAAAATTGAGGACACCATAAACATTCCAAGCTTGTAAAACAAAAATATGCCCATGTACAATTCAATCTTCAAATGATTAATTGTATAAAAAATATATATATGAATGATGCAACACCCAGTGAAATTGAACCTAGAGTGACAAAGATCAAACAAGGGGAAAAGCTAACATGGTAAAGTACGACAAGAAATGAAATGACATCACGTGGACAACAGCTGGGGTGAAAATTCAAGGCCAAGCTTAGATAACATAATAAAGAACTTGAATTTGCATTCCAAAACCAATTGGCATTAAGTGGATTAGCTCAGGATAATTTATGGCATCAGAGTTCGCTAATTAATGGAGAAACATCATATATATAAACAGGATCAAATGGATCGATAATGAATAGAGGAAGAAATTTCATCCTGGCAATTGATTTACACAGGATACACAGATGAAGAAATTTCATTTCATTCATAAAATTAATAAACTGGGATTTTACCAAGATATTTGATAATCAATAAATAGCAATTTTAATTTAAAACCCACCTCTTGAATGACCTTGCCTGCAATCGATTTCGCTTTTCCAATGTCATCTAGTCCACTATAAATCATTATTGAATCCGTGTCTCCATAAATAACCTGCTTGAGAAAGATAAATCACGCATCAGGCTTGACTGCTCAAGGAGGGAATCCCAGACAAAAGCTGCAATGTGACATTTATAAAATCTGCGATTTATTATAAGATTGACCTCTAAGTTCAAAGTATTCTGAACAAGATCAACAGTACTTTGAAGTATCTCCCTTCCCTTCACAGAAATAAGTAAATTGATCATCAGCATTATCCATTTACTATTTTCCTACCCATGGTGTATTTATTTGATATTAGTAGCTAATGAACTTCTTACTTGTTGTGTAACAATTTCTGCCAGCGGCATTGCAAAGAATCTGGAGTTGGAGAATCCCAGACATCCATAAATACTGCAGACCAAATTTGTTCACCGGAAAAAGGAGTAAGGCCATAGTTAAGAAACCACAAGAATCAATTGGAAGGAAAAAGGAGTGAGACCAGATGCTGTTTTTAACCATGATTTCACCATTCTCCTCCTCTCCACCAAATTCTTTAGTAACTACAGGTACATGTTGATTATTCATTAGAAATAATGAACTATAGGCAGAGTCAAAATCATAAGAGGCCATTTCACCAATCAGGTTTTTGTTTTTATACAACTACATATTTGCTTGCAAAGAATAAGATGGAAACTTGGAAACAAAAGCAAGAAAGTCTAGAAAGGGCTATGCTTGTTTAATTGGAAGGGTCGATGAATAGTAGATGAAAAAAGTAACTAAGCACTCACCCATTCATCACTAGACAATATACACGTTACTAGTGGTAAGTAGAATCTTTCCCTCAATTCACATGCTTCTCTGCCAACCATGCTCATCATATACCACATAATTTTTTTTTGAAATCAAACTAATGAAATCAGATTTTTACCTTTTATTGCTGAAATCAAAGCACATTGGAATTGAACCTTGTGACTTCACTCAAAACATAAATATGGTTTCTAGAAAACACATTACCTACAATGAAAAAAAAATTGTATTCTTTTTTTCCTCTAATGCAAAAATACTGGCCATTCTACTTATGCAGATAAATAAGCCAAACCATGTCTCTGATGCATATGTTTCACATTTCGCTGTGGTTAAAGTCATGTCAACTAATTTACATCTTGAAAGGTTCCATGATGAAATCAATCTCCAGTGCAATCCCCCCATCATTTTATGAAGATGTAACTATATCTACCCTGACCTTGCTGAAGAATACACTGATACGTTAAAGAAATTCAAAATCAATTCACTTGCTGATCATTACCATGAAACTCAATTATAAACTCAATAAATTTACCAAAAATCAAATGAACTGATATAGACTTTCCCCTGCCACAAATACAAAATGTTTATAGCCATATCACGCATTTCAAGTTATTGACTTTTGAATTATCCAGTTCTATGTAATCATAAAACTATTGCACTCGAACGAAATAGACCAATAAATGCACATAATTTCATTATCACAAACTACAAAACTTCAGAGAATACTCAGTAAGCTCCCCTGCTGCTATTTAGAATTGAGCCAAGAGTCCCCAAAACAGCAAATGCCAGAAGTGGGCTAACATCCAGTGTATCGAAAATTGGAGGGATTATATTCCTGAAAAGATTCAGAACCAATAAATACTCAGAGGCCACAAGGCGGCAAGGCCCACAACGGACTCAAGCAACACAGAGGCCACAACACACTTACACACAGAGTTGTTGAGTTCACTAAACCATGGAATAAAGCAACACACTTACACACAGACAGGGGCGGACTCAAGCAAGTGGAAATGTGGAATAAAATTGCAGAATTTGCAGTCAAAAATGGCGGAATTAAATTGCAGATTTGCAGTCATAACTCATAAGTGGAAACTGTGGAATTAAATTGGGCAATTGGCTACATAATAACATAAATGAAGCAGAGTAACTTCAAACAAGTTGCTATCAAAACAATTGGATGAAATCATGAAATTGGCATAAAGAAGTTATAACACACGGTACACACCTAAAGGGTGAATGGCGGACTTCGGCGACGGCGGAGGATGGCGGACTGCTTGAAGAAGAACAGCAGCGGGCTTCGAGCCTTCGACTGATGGTGGACGCCGTCGAGTTCGACGGTAATGGTTTCGGCTTCGGCAGGGAGACAGGAGACTCACTCAGGGGCGAATTCAAATGGGAGGAAGTAATTTCAGAAATTGAGGTATAGGGTTGTGGGATTTGGGTTTAACTTCGAGCCTTCGACTGGGTGGACGCCGTCGAGTTCGACGGTAATGGTTTCGGCTTCGGCAGGGAGACTCACTCAGGGGCGAAAATCAAATGGCGGGGGAGTAATTTCGGCTATTGAGGTATAGTAGGGTTGTGTGATTTGGGTTTTAACTTTATTAAATTGGGTTTGGGCCTCAGCAAATGAGCTACTGGGTATTTTTAAATGGGCTAGTTAGTATTTTTCAAATGGGCCAAATGTTAGGTTTAAAAAAAAAAAAAATTTCCTTTCTTATGACTCAACACGTTTTCAATAGTGTTTGGGAGGTAGAGTCTTTTAGTATAGTAGGATAAATAGGATGAATGCTAATATATCATTCCGCAACGTTTGCCTTCCGCAACGTTTGGCAAACGTTGCGGAAGGTCCTACCTTCCGCAACACTCAATAAACGTTGCGGAAGGCCTACCTTCCGCAACGTTTATTGAGTGTTGCGGAAGGTAGGCCTTCCGCAACGTTTGCCAAACGTTGCGGAAGGTCCTACCTTCCGCAACGTTTGGCAAACCTTCCGGAACACTCAATAAACGTTGCAAAAAGTGGTCTACCGCAACATTTTTAAAAAAAACGTTGCTAAAGCTCATTTATATTAACCTATGGCAACATTCACTTACGAAAATGTTGCCAAAAGACCATTTTGGCAACATTTATTGATAAATGTTGCCTTTTAAATGTTGCTAATGGCTATTTTTGTTGTAGTGAACATAGAGGAGTCTTTGTTAATATTACAATGTTTATCGCCAGTGTGAACATGCATTAAACTATAAGTGATATTGTTTTGTAAATTAATCGATAAAGACCATTAGACATAATACCAATCCCAACACAATTAGAATTAAATAATAAATTGAATGACATGTTTGAAGAATTAAAGGAATATCCCAAAGGTAAAAGTCTAGAAATAAAGATCAAGTTTCGAGAAAAACTTGGACATAAAAGGTCCTATCTAATTTCAAAATAAAGCCACTACTCAAAGTTAAAATGTATGTTCCTATATCCTCCACATGTGAGCCCATTTTGTTTCCAGATAAGATATGTTGCTCACCTCACACTGGCTTCCATAGGTTTTGCATACCCTACAAGGAGTTTGCGATATGGATTTTAGGTCTAGAGTCAATCCACCATGTGTTAATATTTATATTAACCACATTAGATTCATAATAAACAAATGAAGTTGGATTATCTTTATCCTCAAGCCATTTCTTGAATTTGGCGCTATCTTTCTTTTGTGTTTCTTCTTTTTACAAAAATAATACTTAGCCTCTTTCTTGATATCAGCCTAGGGTGGTATTTTACCTCTCGCTTTTGATTGGCTTGAGCCTTCCCATTCCCAAGGTTGTAGACAACAATACACTTTCACCTTGTTTCATTATTAGCCTCCCATCCTCTTGAACACGCATAGTCATTAATCCATTTATTGACCATTTATACTTATATGTGTTGCAAGAGATTTTGAATAGTCCGTATTGTTGTGGGAGAGTATTTAAGATGTAGTGCACGGTGAAGGATTCAGACAACTCAACCTCGAGTGTCTTTAGTTAAGTTGTAATCTCATATGCATGATGTGTTCATGCACACTTTTCACACTGGTGAGCTTTAAGGATGAGAATTTTATTATCAAGGTGCTTGCTAATGCCTTATCCGAAGTAATGAATTCGTCATCAATTACTTTTATTATCTTGGACCTTGTCATGCTGATCAATGGAATCACGTATACTATCAGAAATTTTAGTCTTTATGAGCATAACTCCGAGGCAATTAGATAGCTCCTATTTTTCATAAAGTGCGATGTCTGCTACATTGTTGGTATCAATGATTTCAGGTGATTTATCTTTCCTAATAACATAATCAACATTCATCCATCCTAAATGGAGAAGAATTCTCTCGTTCCATAATTTGTAGTTATCACCCTTTAATTCAGGAAATCACAACGAACATCAGAGAAATTAGCAGGTTGTGAAGCTGTATAATATTAAAAATTGTTTATGTAAAAATTGAAGTTTAATTTAATACACTGCATGTTTTACCAATGTAAATCTTGCTAAAATTGAATACAATGACATAAAAATTGCCTGTGGCCTAAATTTTTAATTCAAGAATATTCGTTTATTCCTTATGATAGAATTATAAAATTATGTACTTAATTCATATTTAGTACATTATGAACACAATTTGATATTCTATCTTAAAAACAAAATTTATAATAAAACTATCAAATTATGTACTTATTCATAATTCCAGTGGGCAAATTATGAGGCAACTTGATATTTTATTCCAATTAATTATATAAATATAATAAAATTTCATGTGGTATAAAATTTATCATATTAAGTACATTAATTACAATTTTATATCTGTACTCTTTATGTGATCTTAAACTTAATATATAATTTTATTTAATTAAAGATATTGTGGCTAATCCCCAATTAAATAAAGCTATAGAAATTTCTAGACATCAAGTATTTTATGCATAAACGATTAACTCAAGATGAGAATAAGTCTATTAGCACAATATTAACTAACGTGTTATGATTATGCACAAAATATTCATATAAACATAATAAATTGCATAAAAAAAATTAAAACGTAATTTAATTCATCATAAAATTGCATATATTATTCTAAACATAAATAATTAACATATGCAAAATAAATACGAGCATAATAAATATTTTCATAATTTAATTAATTCGAAGATTACATATATTATAATGCAAAGATTAACAAACATAGGTATAAAAACAAAATAAATGCCGAAAAAAAAACACTGCACAATAGGCCCACAAAAAAGATATCTTTTTTTTAAAAAAATAATAGCCCCAATAAATGATTTTAAATCATTTCCAAATGCCCAATAATTATGGTCCAGTAAATATTTGTATATCATCTCTATATGGCCCAATAAATGATTATCAATTCAAAATGGGAACAACACATAAATCCTTTATATAAAAATTACATTTCAAAAATAACAATTTTCAAAAATCTTTTCAAAAATCAGATGTTAAATCAATTAATTAAATATTTTTCAAATCATTCTCTTTCTCTCTATTCTCTATCCTCTCCCTACTCCTTTTCTCCATCGGAGGCGGCTATCTACTCCGGCGGCCGCTCCGGTGACAGTTCCGACGGCTGCTCCGACGACTATTCCGACGCTCTCTCCGGCCACTATTCACCATCCATCTGGCAAACTACTACAATAACCACTCCAACGCATGCTCCGATCAACCTACCCACACCATCCACCCCACTCCCCAACTTCCAAAAAATTTCCAGAATTTGAAGTCACAATCGGTCACAAACAGTCACAATCCACCATACTTGGTCACAAATGGTCACCACAAACAAAATCCGTTTACACTACAAACCAGCACCACAATCAACCACCAATCATCGCCTCTTCTTCTGTCAAACCTCAAATATTTTTGCAAACCAAAACTAGAAAAGAAGAATGATAAGAAAATGGGAGTACTAAAATCATTATGATAAGAAGGAACTAGACCATTGCCTGGATTGTACTTCCATGAATACAAATCAAGCACAATATCATCTGAGCCCTTGGAGAAACAACCACCAACACCACCACACCACCAAAACCGCCACCAAATTTCTCCACCCAGTAGAGCTTTATCCAAAACGGAAAAGGCCCAAAGCCTCGAAGTCATCTCTACCACAACTGTCATCTCTACTTGCACAAACACCATCATCACCACCCACAAACAACTACCAACAACCAAATCGACACTGTCCGAAATCACCCCCAATATCTGCAGCTGTGACAATCGACGTCGCTCTCTCAGATCGTGCGCTGCTTGGAATCACTACCCACTGTCTCAACCACGAGGGGTAGCAGCAGAAGGACCCACGAGTGCTCAATTTGCCACAGGCGTTTCCCCACTGACTAGGTCTTAGGTGATCATAAAAGACGCCACTACTAAGGTGGTACAGCGAGTAACAACGGCGCGGTTGGCAGCAGTACTGCACTGAGTTCATCGGAGGGTGTTGGCTCCACTGTCAGTCACCAGAACTTTGTCTTGAACCTCCCAGCCTTGCCGAAATTTTGGCCGGGATTCAGCTCCGGCGAAGACGAAGTTAGAAGAGAGAGTACAGAGTGAGGGTGGGTGGGTATCGTCGGTGGCAAAGAGAGAGAGACAAAGGAAGATGTTAAGAAACTTTGGGGTTTGAAATGAATTGGGTTTGGGATGAATCAGGGTAGGGGTAAGGTGTGGTGTGTTGGGGGGATGAATATGTAGATTACGTTCAATTTTTTTTTTTTATTAATTACAATTAATTATCTTATTTACCACCTGAAATCTGAATTTTAAACTTAACCACCTTATTTATGAAAATTAATCTTTAATTGTAGGGTTATAGGTAATTTTCTCATTCAAAATTCCTCATTTTGGAAACAACAGAAAAAAAAAAATAGAGATTGTCGTCTTCTTCCTCAAGTCGGGTGAATTTTAACCCATTTTAGACCTGTTTCAAATTCAACCTTCTCAATGTCAAAACTCAAGTTTTAAAACATACAGAAGATAGAAATATGATTTTATAGAAAAATCTGAAATTTATTTTCAAAAAGAAAATTGCCTAGAGTAGACAGTTTCAGATTGCTGATGAAACACCAGGGTAGAGGTAATACGGTGCTTTGATACCAAATGTTATTCTAAAAATTGATCCAAAACCATTATACGGAAAACAAATTGGATCGAAAAAAAAAAATTTAAAACTCATGGATCGAGTTCATACCTCCGGCCATTGATGTTGTTCAAGAAGCTCCACTTTCGTTCAAGGTAATAATACTTCTAAGCTCTCAATACTCTGAAATTGATGGTGTATATGCGTATTTTCAGTGGTGGAGCTTAGGTACCAAACCTATCCATATATATATAGCCAAAAACCCCATCAAATTATGGCTGCAGTTACTAATTTTGATTGTCCAATTAATGGGTAAGTTTCTGAAAAACTAATGAACGTTGGACCACATTGATGGAAGAAATGGATCGGTTACAAAATGGTGATGTCTGTTTCTTCAAAGTAGGATGCCCGGAAATATGCGAAGAGCCAAGAATAGCAGTATAGGTGATCCATGAGTTTTTTAGTTCATAAAGTATCAATAGTCATTGTTTGGTGTACAAAATGTCTGTTACAATTGAAAATATAATTCCTACATGAATTGTTCCCTAATATTTTTTAATGATACATTTCAACTGAGTATTCAGTACTTAAACTTAAATATTAAAACTAAATAAGTTCTTAACTTTTCGTTTTAATGTTAAGAGTTAAGACTATTGTATTTTAAATGTTTATTTTCTTTGTTTTTTCAGATCTCTATTTAATTATTTCATCATGTATTATGTTCCTTAAAAATGATTTCTTCCATCTTTCCACATGTTTTATTTCAGTATTGACAAAATATAAATTATACGAATTGATTTAACTTTATTAAATGCATAATTACAAACAATTCACGTGCATCGCACTTGCTTCACTCTAGTACTATAAAAAGAGAAGATTCAAAAACAGATAAAACAGTTAAATATTTTGTCATTGTGAGGTCATGCACTATCCTAAAAGATGAGAGAGCCCATCTTCCCGTTAGTGACCATATATAATACAAGTAAAGAATTTGAGCATGCCTAGTGGAAATTATAATGAGCATAGAGTATCAATATCATGCACATTGATGGGGCAACATGAGTGCCATTTTGGCTGAAAAAATATCATGCAAATGGATGAAACTTGTGTTGATTTATATTTATCCAAAACTCAAAATTTGATGGTGTGCAAGACATATACAAAATCTTGGTCGCTCTAGTATGGTCATTAGGAGTGTAAGCTCAATGCTCTGATACCAATTGTAGAATCTGGAAGAGTCGAAACTCTTCCATTTGTGCGGAAGTTGTGCTCAATGGTGTGAAGAAATGAGTGGTTCATCCTTCTACAGGATGACCATCTTCATAGTGAAGAACAAGTCAGATCGAGGGGGAGATGGAGCTGTTCTTAGCTCAACAAAATAGAGTTTAACAACTCAATAAAATGTGGTTTTGTGTGGGGAAGATGGCAGTGGAAATCAACATAAAAGACAACATAAAATAAGTATAAAACATAAATAAAAACACTCATCACTCTGCTGGTGTAAGAGCAGAACAGAGGAGAGGAAGACAGCTTCTGGAACTACATTTTTGGACGGTTTTTGTGCTGTATTTTCTGTCTATTTCCTCTCTGTTTTCCTGGTAATACATGGCTATATTTATAGCCAAAGTTAGATAGATTTTACAAGATATATCTACCAACTATCCTATCAACTCTTACACAACCATACTACTAACAACTCACATGCCACTCCCCTTAATTTAAGGACAACTTGCCTACAATTTTCACCATATGTCTTAGTTGGTTTTCAACCAAACTAGACTTACATTTTGTACCACAATTACAACATATAATTTGATTGACAACAAAGTGTCAATACCCAACAAGGAGTGTAGAAGTATGCGACATCAATTAATCTATTTCTCTCGCACATACATAAAGAGAGGACACATCTATATCCATTGTTAGATGATTCAATAACGTCTCATATAGTAGATCTAATTGTTTAATATTAATGTATTTTTTTGTCAAAAAATACAAAGTTTGGTTTCAGTGCCATATTACGGGAAAGAGGAGCTGGTGCTCTCACGCAGGTTGTGACCTTGCTTGTTAGTTGCTTAACGGGGAATTCATCTTCTTCACTTTTATATCATCAATCTATTCATCCCTCTAAAGGGGAGAAAAGTATGATAGGCATAGATAGATATCATTTACAACTTATTAATTATTCTTTATTTTTACTTTTACCTTTAAAGTGAAAACATTATCTTGATTATCAAATTGGGATGAATAGTTGAACACGAAATTGAACAAACAGACTAATTCAAACCAAATCGATCCATTTGGGTCGATTTATCTAACTATTCTATTTGAATTGATTTTTAAAGAGGTTTTTTTAAATTTGGTTTGAGTTTCAATGTGAGACGATGTCCTCATCTTACTCGTATATAAAAAGTGAATAATTGAAAAATAAATAAGTCAAATTGACTAAAAATTAAAATGTTCAAAGAGAAAAAAAACCTAGAGAACAAAATTGTTGGTCCCTGATATTTGATGGCATCAATAATTTGCTACGACAAACATGTTGAAGACTACTCAATAGACCCTCTACGTAGAGCATCACATGCTAAGCTATCTACCACTACAAGACCCTCTACTTGCATGCTAGGGTGTCTCCACTAGAAGGCCCGCTACTACATGCTAGGGTCGTCTACTGCTTTGAAGCCCTCCACGTCAACGCTAGGTTGTCGACCACTATGAGGCTGTCTATATTCATACTAGACCGTCTACCAATATGAGGTTGTCAACCCCTGCGAGACCAATACAATACTTAACCATAAAAAATCCTTGAGTTGGATGGGAATTGTTAACGGTTATCATTGACACAACCAACCGCTGGATAGGTAGAAGTCCTCGACTCAAAATGTAAGGGTGGTGGGAGATGTTACGTGGAACTCGTGGTACAATATTTGCCCAATAGTTACATGGCTCCAGTCATCTATAAATACTCCCAAAGCGAGACAAGTATGGATCAAAATATTTTGGTTGTCTGAATACATACTCTATCTTTCTTCCTAAGTTTACATTCCCAAATCCCTTAATAATTCTCACGCTAGAGGTACAATGGGAGAGAAAGTCCTAACCTCATTTTGCAGGTAACATTTGTTCATCGGAGTAGTGGAAACACTTTACACCATCAGGAGGGCACTGAAGTTTGTTTCATTACAATTTCATTGGCATTCTCTGTGAGAACCACTGAATAGAAGAGCTAGTCGAGAAGACGAACCAAGACAAGAGTGAAACACGTATGGTCGGGAATGCAATGACGATGGAGTCGGAGTCGAAGTCTGTCGCAAGTGTTACGATCTGCCACCATTGCCACAGTATACGATGCAGAGCCAATTTAATACTTTAGAGACTCAGTGGCAGCCATGATGCCCCTCTTACAAAGTCAATCTCAGAGAGCTACAGTCCTACCACGGAACCCGTCGAAGGTCGAGTGCCAACAACTGCCTTAAGAGGCACCGGTGGTTGTCCCAGCTATTATTCAACCAGCAGCATGAGACTTGAGAGATACATGGGCCACTGTTCCGCAGTTTCCACAAACTATGGTAAATTTGGAACGACAGATGGAGAAATGATGGCCGAGAAGATAGAAGATGTACTATCCAAGAAGAAGGACAGACTTAGGCATACGATTTTGGAAGAAGATCAATTTGCACCCAAGATCATAGCGGTGCCCCTATCGAAAGGCTTCAAACAACATATGATAGAGGCATACGACAGAGTCATGGATCTGCTTGACTACCTGATGACTTTTATTGATTTTTTGAGACTCAACACAACCCCAAATGTAGTGATGTATCGATCCTTTCTCCCGACACTAAGAAGAGAAGCCAGAGACTAGGTAGCAACTTTGGCACCCCGGTATATCTAAACATTCAATGAGCTCTTTAGGAGTTTTGTGGCTTAATTCTTAAGTTGTAAGAGGAAGAGGAAGACAACCATTGGATTGATGCGGGTTGTACAAGAGAAAGATAAATCTTTGTAGGAGTACTTGGCGAGGTTTAGCCTTGCAATACTTGGCATAAAGGACTTTCAAATGTCTATAGTGGTAGCAGCACTGATTGGGACGTGGAACCGGCCTTTGAGATGTCACTCTCCAAACCCCCCCAGAATCAATGCATGACCTACTGAAAAGGGGAGACAAGTACATTGATGCAGAGAAAGCAGAGAAAGTCACGGAAAATCTTAGAGAGAGATGGGAGGCAGAAAGTCGTAAGCGAAATTCAAGTGACGATCGAAAACCTGCTTACAAAAACAATCTGAAGAATGAGCATGTGAACAAGGGATATGCTCAAGATTGGTCCATCATGTAAAGATGAGAGGAGATCATGGCCTTTATCCCTTTGAACACCCTACGCACAAAGTTGTTGATGGAAATACGGGACATAAAGGAGCTAGAATGGCCAAAGCTGATGTTGACATCATCCAACAAAAGAAATCAGAGCAAGTATTGCCATTTTCATAAAGATTACGGACATGATACTGAAGATTGTATGTAGCTAAAAGAGGAGATCGAGTGTCTTCTAAGACGGGTACTCTTGAACAAATATGTGAGAAATGACATAGGTGAGCAAAAGATTGAGAATCGTCCCTCCATCCAAAGCCTGAGTGATAAACATGATCATTGGAAGAATAGTAGTTGGTGGAGACTCAAATTAGGCTAGGAAGAGCTATGGATGCTCTGTTGGGGCTTACTCTATCCAGAAGAAGATAAAGTTCAATCAGAGTATCACTTTCAATGAAAAAGACTTTATTGGTGTGGCATGCCCCGATGATGATGCCCTTGTAATGGTGGGTGACATAGCAGATTTTGATGTTAAGACGGTGCTGATTGATGGAGGAAGTGGAGTGAATATTCTCGCGTAGGACACTTTTCTAGGTTTGAGGATTTTCCTTAAGAAACTGAAAATGGTGACCATCTCTCTACAAGGTTTTGGAGGGACAACTATGATACCAGAGGGCACTGTGGAGCTTCCGATCAACCGTAGTGATCATGACAAGTTTCTTAGTTGTCAAAACCCCCATGGCATACAATGCCATCTACGTTCGACCTTTGCTAAATGCTACATGTGCCATTTCCTCAACTTGCCAGTAGGTCATGAAGTTCCCAACTAGTAGAGGGCATGGGTATGTAAGCGTGGTTAACATGCATCTAGGAAAAGCTACGTTGACATTATACGTGCAAATGGTTCTCCACTAGTTATGAATCTAGACATAGAGCCCTCAAGGGGCCAGATTGATCCACTTGAAATGAACGAAAAAAATGAAGTATTAAAATGACGTGAGTCTAGTATTGGAGTACATATGGAATCTTAGAAGATGAAGAATTGGTAAAATGTTTGGGTAATGACTTGGACGTTTTCACATGGAGACCAGGAGATATCCCAGGGATTAGCCTAACAGTCGACTAAAACCATCTCGGCGTTCTATCAAGGATGAAGCCAGTGAAGCAGAAGAAAAGAAACTTTGCCCCAGAAAGACAAGCCGCGACGAAAGTGGAGGTTTAGAAATTATCGTATGTGAGTTTCATCTGGGAAGTGCTATACCCCGAATGGTTGGCAAATATCATGCTTGTAAAGAAATCAAATGGAAAATGGCGTATGTGTGTAGACTACACCAGATTGAACAAGGCGTGTCCAAAAGACTCATACCCACTTCTATGGATAGACCACCTAGTGGATGCTACATCGAGTCATGAAAGACTTAGTTTTCTCGATGAATTTTTTGGGTATCACCAAATTTCTATGGTCGAGTTCGATCAGGAGAAGACATCATTTTTCCTTGACTTCCAGACATATTGCTATACAACTATGTAGTTTGGACTAAGAAATGTCGGGGCAACTATTAGAGGATTGTGAACAGAGTCTTTTGTGGGTTGATTGGAGATGTCATACAGGCCTATGTTGATGACATGGTGGACAAAAGTACTAAGGATGATAACCATGTGTCTTGCTTGTAGAAAGTATTCGATGTTGCCCGACAAAATATGTTGAAGTTCAACCCGAAGAATGTGTTTTCAGTACCACTAGTGGAAAGTTCATGAGTTACATGATCACACTGAGGGGTATTGAAGTAAATCCAGATAAGATTAAGGAGATTCTAGAGATGAAAAGCCCTACCAGTAAGAAGAAGGCTGACAGAACGGGTAGCAGCGCCGAATCACTTCATAAGTTGATTAGAAGATGAATTTTATCATTTCTTCAAGGCTATTGGGGCTTTACCAACTTTAAGAGGACCTAGGAGTACGAAGAGTCACTTGAGTCTTTGAAACAATCATTACAATAACCAATTTTGACTAGCACGTGCCCCAGGGATGTGCTATGTCTCTATTTGGTAGTATCACCGTAGGCAATCCATGCTGTGCTAATAAAAGGATTCCCAAAGTACAGAGGCAAGTTCACTACGTAAGCCAAATACTAAAGGGCGTAGAGATAAGATATAGCTTGGCTGAGTAACGGGTACTGGCATTGGTCGTTGCAGTCAGAAAGATTGATGAAATGGGCGACCGAGTTGAGTGACCTCGACATTAAATTAAAACCGGGAACAACATTAAGGCAGCGGGAAAGAATGCGGATTTGGAATTTTTGTGGATGGGTCATCAAACTCCGAAGGATTTGGAGCATGGATTATAATGATAGGACCGGACTTCGATGAGTTGGAATATTCATTATGTTTTCAGTTCCCAGCTATAAACAATGATATCGAGTATGAAGTAATGAGCATAGGCGTGGCAGCCATATTGAGGGTGCCATCGGTTGAGATTTGCTTCGACTCTTAGTTAATAGTTTGCCAGTGATAGGGGAGTTTGAAGCGAGAAACAGAAAAATGGCAGCGTATCTGATGAAAGTAAAAGACTTGCAAAGAGAATTTATGAGCATCAAGATAATCAAGGTCCCCTGGAAAGATAATGAGCGAACAAATGTCTTGGCCAAACTTGCATATGCCAACCCGAAAAATTTACCTCACATAGTAAGCGTGTAAGTCCTGCAGCAACCCAACGTTCAACACATGATCAATATTGTGAACATAGAGCATGACAAAAGTTGGATTGACCTATTAATTGAATATCTCACAGAAGACAAGGTACTAGAAGATGGTTTCATGGTGAAAAAGCTGAGGGGTCGAGCAATCTTGTCTATCATCATCAATGGACAACTTTATAAGCGGGGTTTCACCATGCCATATTTGAAGTGTTTAAGATCGATAGAGGCACATAGGTGCTATTTGAGGTGCATGCGCGAATTTGTGACAACCATCAAGGGGCGGCCACCCTTGCATTTAAAATTCTATGATAGGGATACTACGGCCCACTATGAGGAAGGATGCTAAAGAATTGGTGAGAAAATATGATGCATACCAACTCCATGGGAACTTGATCCATGTTCCAATTGAGGAAAAGAATCTATCTTTGGGGTATGTCATTTCTTTCAATGGGGAATGGATATCTTGGGTCCCTAGCTCGTGGCCAAGGGACAAAGAAAGTTTTTACTAGTCTCCATCGACTATATTGTTAAGTGGGTGGATGCGGAACCATTGACCACATTTCGATGGCTAAGGTGCAGGGCTTTGTGTAGAAAAATATCATATGCAGGTTTGGGATACCTGGGGTGATCATTAGAGACAACGACAAGCAGTTTGATAACCACATTTTCATAGCTTTTTGCACAAGTTATCACATTGACCATAGGCTGACTTCAGTTGATCCCCCTCAATCCAATGGGCAAGCCAAAGTGACAAATCAGACCAAATTGTGGGATTTGAAGACAAGGTTGGAGAAAGAGAAGAGGGTTTGGACCCAATGTGTAATGGGCATACCACCCAATCCCATGAGAATCGACTGGCAAAATACATTTCAAATTATCTTTCGAAATGGAAGCAGTTGTTCTTGTTGAAATCCTAAGTGAAACAGGCAAAATAAAAGTCAACCAACTTTATAACACGACTACCAGCACAGAACTTGATCTGCTTGAGGAGGTGAGAGAGAGGGCATCCATAAAAATGGTGGCATACAAACGAAAGACCACAAAGTATTTCAACCGAAGGGTAAGAGCAGGGATTTTCCAACTAAGAGATCTTGTGCTTAGGGATGCAGCTGCATCAGGGCGCCCCCCACCAAAGCTCAGGCCAAATTGGGAAGGACCATATGAAGCGATTCGCAACCTTGGAAAAGAAACCTACAGTCTGAAGGACATGATGGAAAAACCACTAGGCAGGCCAAGAATGCTGAGCATCTAAAAAAATGCTATCAATGACCTGCTTAGTAGAAAGATAAGTTAAGACTGTTACATATATAGTAGATAGGTTACTTTATCAATTTCCCTATTGTAATACCTGCTATAGGTCTAGATGGTGGCAGATGATGAGGGCGCTACAAAAGGGCCAACCCAGCTGAGACGTCCCGTGCGTCTCTTGAGCTTCGGAATTCAAGCAATTTATATATCAATGTGTGGCTTCGAACCCCTTTCAACACTTCAACTATATTGTACGTTCATAGTTGAGGGCCTTCAAAACCAAGAAAGGTAAAGGCCCTAAACTACTAGATCATGTATTCTACGTTAGACACAGCTCGGGGGGCTGGGCGAAGAGCAACAAAACCAATAAATTGGTTATAAGCTCGTTTGTGTTCTATGGTTCTAGTGGAGTGCCTTAAAAACCAAAAATTAGTTAAAGCTCTAAACCACTAGACCATATGCTCTACATTCGACGATGCTCAAAGGGCAAGGCAGAGAGCAACAAAACCAATAAATTGGTTATAAGCTCGAATGTGTTCTGAGGTCATAGTGGAGAACCTTCAAAACTAAAAAGCGATTAAGACTATAAACCACTAGACCATGTGCTCTACGTTCGACGCAGCCCAGGTGACTGGACAAAAAGCAACAAAACCAATAAATTGGTTATAAGCTCGACTATACCCTACGATCATAGTGGAGAGCCTTCAAAACCAAAAAGTGATTAAGGCCCTAAACCCCTAGCCCATATGCTCTACATTCGATGCAGTTTGGGGGACTAGGTAAAGAGTAACAAAACCAATAAATTGGTTATAAGCTCGACTGCACCCTAAGGTCATGGGAAAGAGCTTTCAAAACCAAAAATTGGTTAAGACTCTAAACCACTAGACCCTACACTCTACAATTCGACATGACTCGAGGGGCTCGGTAATCTGACACTACCTAAAGGCAACGATACCAAAAAATCAGTTAAAGATCCATATATGAAATATGAAAAGTGAGGTTGCAATCTAAGCATGACGTCGACGCGTACGTGTTGACCGCATAACTATCAACTCATACATGTTTGCCGCTATGAAGCTAGGCTCACTCCATCTAGTTGTCTTGCTTGCTAAGTACTATGTGATCAAATAAGAAAAGTCATGTGAGGATACACAAATTAACTTTTACACATCGGCAAGCAGCCTTTGTTCGACAAGATGGATAAAAAATGGAGAACTAAGTAACAATGATGTTTAATAAGGATACATCTATAAACAAAATGAAGTGTGGCTTTTTATCCACATTTCGAACTAGGAAAATCTTTATATAGTCAAATGATGAAGAAGAATGATAGCAGAAAGTCCTAAAAGATGTACAACGAAAGACTATGTTAACCTGAATGTGAAGTCCATTTGCTTCTGCCCTGCTATATACGCTCACGCCCAAATGTCTTAGATTGAGGTACTTTGCTATCTCTTCTTTTACACTTCACTAGAAAACTATTGAAACTTGAGGGATCAATAGAAGGTACTCAACAGATATCCACTCCTTGGTCAACTTGATAGACTCCATCATCGCCTTTCTCCCATATGAATGCAAGCCTTAACATAATCTGATGACGATTTGTACTATTCCATAAACGTCTCCAGATCCTTAGAATATATTCCACTAAGGCTTTATATCACTCCACAGCCTCTTTGCAGGCTCGAGCCAAAATAGATCGCTGAGCCTTCTTTCATTCTTCTTGTAGTGGTGAGCTTTTTTCCTCATTTCCTCTGCGAGAGCTTTTATTCCTGATGACTAACGATGTTTCGACTCAACGAGCCCAGTCTGTAAGGCCTCAACCTAACAAGTGAAGAGATAAAATGATAAAAAACTATTAGGCATGTTTGAAAAAATAGACAAACAGAAAGATGAAGTATAGTAGGATGCTTACCATCTTAGTACAGACCATCGGACCCTTTCTACATCATTAGCACTTCGATCGACAATCTCCCTGGCATGGGTAGGCACAACCAAAGACATGAGTATTCTTATTTTAGAATAGCCCTGAGTTGGGGGAGAATCCAAAACCCGAAAGAAGAGAGCCATCACGCTAAGACTTGACTCAACTCGAGCTGTCCCCTCTAGTCTCGAACGGTGGGGTAGCTTCGATGAGCTCGCCCAAAGGTTGTTATGTCTCCTAGATGGCATGACACTTTATTCCCACATTAGTAATTTTCTTTCTTTTTAATGGAATGGGAGTTAGGTCATCATAACTCTCATGCCCGCACTCGTGCAAAGAGTCCATGGTCTCCTCCAGGTCAAATTCCATACCTGTATACGCAAAGTAAAATCCATCAAGTTCGTAGAACAACAAATGAAGGCGCGTACAAATACAAAATCAAAAGCAAAATATATGAGAACCTACCATCAACAGGGATGAATCCCTCATCGCACCTCAGCACATGCAAGGACTTTAATACCTCATCCAAATCAAATTCCATATCTACATGTGCACAATTGGATTCATTAGGCCCGAAACATAGCTAGTAAAAATATACACAAGTGTAAAGATACAAGAAGGATGAAAGGACGTACTAGAAGGACGATCAATCCCCTATATCAACATATTCCTCATAGTCAAAACTGACTCTAGGGCAGAAGCAAGAGGTGAAGTATCGATCACTTGATGGATTTGCGCTTTTAGAAGATGACTGATCTAAACTAGACTATTGAAGTGGCAAATTTAAGGAGGTCTTCAATTGGTGTTGAAAGGAAATTGACCTTTAGAAGGTCAAACAAATAAGAATCGAGATTTCCACCCATTATTAGAGTATCTAAATTTGGGAAAGCACAAGGGGACTCTATAGGTGAAGAAGACAAAAACATTATACTAAGCTAGCTCATGTAACTCAAAAACATATCTAAAGAGGTCTATTGAGAGCAAGATTTTTTTGCTAAGGCAAATGTACAAGAAATAAAGCTCCTTCCTCCACGCGTTAGGATTTATTTGACTATGAGTGAGGTCGAATTCATTAAAAATTGAGACGAAAAAAGGATGGATAGGAAATCGAAAACCACCATCCATAGTGCCTTTATACACAACAATCTCGAGAGGATCGGACCCTGGAAAACCTCTCTTTAGGCCTAGGGCTTCAATAAATATAATTGTTAACACGATTGAATCTGCTAAGTGACTTTTCCTATGTAAGTGGGGAATTATAAAAGCTATAGCATTTTGGAATCTCAAGAACAACTACCTTGGCCACTATAGATTGAATTTGGGTTTTGAAAGTTTAGAAGGATAACTTTGAAAAGATTTTTGTGTTTGAAAAAATCGTTGTTTTTGAAAATATGCCTTTCTCGAATAAGAAGGAAAAAATTTCTTTTTCATTCTTGAAGATGGGGGAATGATTTTCTCAAAATCATATTGTTCACAGAAGGATCCAAGTTCTTTACAACTTTCAGATTTTTTTAATATCATTTTTGCTATGAGTTTGAGATCATTGCAAAGTTCTAATCCTTCCTTAATGACAAAATTAATAATTTCACCATAAGGAAAGCATAAGGAATTGTATATTTATACTGGAGTTTGATAGAATTCCTAACTCTTTTAGCAAAGAGCTTTGGAAGTTTAGTGCTGAATCTTTCTTTCCAGAAAAATTGATTACAATATTCTTGGATTAAAACTCTAGTAAGGAACATATCCTCATACTAGCGAAAATCATGAAATTTCGGACAATTGAGATTTAAAAGAATCTCGGATATTCTATCTTGAAGAAGTACATGAGTACCAATAAAATGTTTGACTATTGAATGTACAAGAGTATTGAAACTGTCATTTTAATGTTGAGTATTGATAGCATTTTCAATTTTGTTACGGTCATCATCCGTAAGATAACTTTGCCACCAGCGCTTAATTTGTCCGGTGAAACCACAAATTAAATAACTGAAGCCAGTATGTGGATTGATTTCTCTACAGATATATGCTGCATTACATCCATATCTTCGAGTACTTGAATAGTTTGATATTCTCTCAGTCCCTCAAGAATCCACTCGATGATCTCATCACCAGTATAGGAAACTTGAGGTATCTTCTTTTCCCCATATAGCATATCAGGATAAGAAGGACAATAATAATAATTTAGAAGTTTTGAGTTTTGACCTTTCAATTTATTAATTTGAGAAGGCTCATTTTCAATAAATTGTGCTTCAAGATCCTCAAAAGTATCAATAGTATTGATATTTTTCGAAGATTCAAGTTTAGAAATTTGAAAAGCAAGTTCTTCTAAAACTTTTGAATCGGAAGATAGAATATCCTTTTAATTGAGGAATAGCTTCACATTCAGAATCGACTTCAATTCTATTTAATTGAGTACAATCAGATTGAAGACAATATTAGTATTAGTATAACCATTTTGAGATTAAATATTTTTCATATATTTTGCCGTAGGAATAGAATCATCTAACCTTTCAGCAGAGATAGGAATTTGTTTGAGAGGTCATGCAATGATTTCAGTGTTTTCAAGAGAAACAACTATTTCTTGCATCAGAGGATGTTCAGATTGAAAACTTTGACTTGAAGGAGTTTTCCATGTTGTTTTATTCACATGGGTATCTTGAATAGATTTTATTTTTGAAATCTTTTTACCGAGTTCTGGTTGAAATGTGCCCATTCATAAAAAGTGAAATCTTCTGGAGAATCATAAAATTATTCCCATGAAGATTCAATTTCGGTTTTTGAAAACATCATTATGAGATTATGACGAAAAGCTTTGACAACAGGAGTTTGATCAGTTTTAAACTCATTTCTTCTATCTATGGTAGAAGAGATAATATTACATTGACTATCTAATCGTTCTTGATTAGGTAGCATATCTGATAAGGCCAGTGAATCAGGTTGTTCTGATTCATCATCATCTTTATCAAATATGTATTGAGATTTTGGAATTCTAGATCCCATGGTATCCTTTAGGAATCATGGTATTTGAATTAAGAGGGTTGACTTCAACAAGAAGTCTTTATTCTCTTAGAGAATAGTGAAGAGCTTGAATATTGAGTTTAGCGTTCATAATTTAAAATATATTCTATATATTAAAGCAAATGAGTTTAGATGATCATCAATATCGAAGTTTTCCGTTTGAATATGAAGATTTAGACATTAAGAATAGCTCCATCATTGAGACAAATGGTAAAGTTTGGATAACAATTTGAAAAAATAGGACCACTTTCTAAATTTGATTCTAAAACAAAAAGTAAGGAATGTTCAAATTTGAGAAGTCTCTTATCTCTGGGAGTTAAGAGAATAGAAATATGTAAACTAAGTCTAAACAATGGTTTAACAACAAATTGAATTAATCCCACATGAAGAAGATATTTGAATTTTCTTCTAAGGGTTTGAATAGCATCTTTTGAAAATAAATTTATTTGAGATGATTCATTTTTGAAAGTAATAGTTCGCTCAAAAGTTTTGATAATATAATCTTGAGTGAAATCAAACTTTCCTATTTCATATATAGAACTTTTGTCTACCTTTTGAATAGTCCAGTTATGTGATTTTTGTTCAATTTTTGCAAATTGAAATTCAGGAGAATTGAATGAATCTATTGATGTAGATTCATGATCTTGATCTATTTCTTCTTCATCTTGAAAAGTGTTTGAAAGATTTTCAATTCTATTACTAGAATTATCAAATCTCCTGGTGAAGGTACTATCATTGAATTTAGGAATGCTATACTTTTTGAAAATGTCTTTCCAAGCAAAGACAAGAAAGAAATAAGTTCAAATAAATGAACTTATGATACTTCGAATAGCACTCATTGATGAAGAACCTAGGCACAGTAAACGAGCCAGAACGTCTACATCCTTTGGTTCAGATTTTTTAACCTATATAGTAGGAAATAATCCTATGACATTTAATGAGGCAATGTCTACTTTAGAAGCATCGTATTGAAAAGAAGCTATCGATAGTGAGATAAAATCCATTATGCAAAATCACACTTGGAAATTAGTTTATCTCCCACTTGAAAATAAGCATTTCGACTATAAATGGATTTTAAAGAAGAAATTAAAACACGATGGATCTATTGATTATAAGGCGGGGTTGGTTGCAAAAGGATATAAATAAAATGAAGACCTTGATTTTTTCGATACATATTCACCAGTGACAAAATTCACTTCGGTTAGAGTTCTAATTGCAATTGTTGCATTTTATAATATTGAGATCCATCAAATGGACTTTAAAATAGGATTTTTGAATGGTGAGTTAGAAGAACAAATATATATGAAACAACGTGAAGGGTTTATTGTCCCTAGATAGGAGAAGAATGTGTGTGAACTCATCAAGTCCCTGTACAGATTAAAGCAAGCGCTAAAAAAATACCTCTAGAAATATGAAAAAACAATATTATCAAATGGTTTTAAAATTAATAAGTGTGATAAATGTATATATATAAGAACCACACCTAAAGCCTATGTAATTGTATGTCTATATGTTGATGACATGCTGATTACCAGCAGTAATCATGATATTATCATGAATACTAAGAAAACGTTGACAAAATATTTTGACATAAAGAATACATGGGTTACAGATTTCATATTAGAGATTAAAATCTTTAAGATATCTGATGGACTTGTTCTATCCAAATATCATTACGTCAGGACTATACTTAAGAAGTTTAATGTATATGATGAAAGTCTAATAAAAACTCCAATTGACTTGAGTCTACACTTAGTTAAGAACAAAGGCGAGTCATTATCTCAGTTGAAGAATTCACATGTTATAGGTAGTCTAATATAAATTATGAACTGCATTCATTTGGATATAGCATATGTTATGAACCAACTGAGTAGATTCACTAGTAATCAAAGCAATGACAATTGGAAGGCATTAAATAGATTCTTAGATATCTAAAATATACCTTAAATTTTGGATTATATTATACAAGATATCCAGCTGTATTGAATAGATAATGTGATGTGAATTGGACATCAGGCACTAATAATTCTAAGTCTACCGGTGGTTATGTTTTCACTACTGGTGGTACAACAGTATCTTGGAAGTCCTCAAAACAAATGTATATTGCTCGATCAATAATAGAATCAGAGTTTATAGCTTAAGTGCTTGTTTGGTAGGGATTTTTGGGGGAAGAATTGATTTTTGAATAGTGATATGATGGGAAATGTCTGGTTGAAAAAGAAGAAAAAATTATTGATGTGATGGAAAATATTATTTTATTGAAGAATGTGTGGTTGAAAATGAGAATTGATTTATTGTAGAATTTGAGAATAAAAAATAAACAGGCCCTAAGATAAAGCTGGAGAAGAATCACAATGTCTTCATAACTTTTTAGAGGACATTTCATGTTGGCATAAACCTATGCCTGCAATTAGTATGCATTGTGATAGTCAGTCGGCCATCGAAAGAGCACAAATTAGTATGTATAATAGTAAGTTTAGACATATATGTCGTATATTCACTATTAAGCAGTTGATCTCAAATGATATTATTTCCATTGATTATGTGAAATTAAAGGAGAATCTTGCAGATCCGCTTACAAATGGTTTGCCCAAAGATCAAGTTTCCTCTCTGTCAAAGGAAATATGTTTAAAGTTTACTACGTAAGAGTCTTTGTAATCGTAACCCAACCTTATTAACTGGAGATCAAGATCTTGGTTCAATGAGGACAATTGAAGATTCCGCGAGGCATTTAGGAGTTATCTCCTACCCATTCAAATGATAAGAATTGTTTTTTTCTACATAATGTATGAGGTTAAGTTTCACTTTTAATGATTTATATTGCGTGGATAAGCCAAGTGGAGTATGTCAGAATACTCTTAATAAGATATCACATATGTAAGTGTGAACTAGGGTCGCAGCACTTATGAAACCCAATAGTTGTTAAAGGTCAAAATGAAGACAGTCATGAGAACATAAAGTATTAGAAAAGATATTGTGCGAGTACTATTGTCTTGGTTTACACTAATGGCTGAACAATCCAAGGAATCATGTTCACTGATTAGCCAAGTAAATTTGATAGTATTTCACTAATGCAGGTTCAAAGCAGAAGTTACCTTTTCTGATACAATAGCTTTCTGACTGTACTCTTTATTAATGTTTGAATTATCTTTTGTATTTTTGAGAAATTTTCATTCACGTGTAGGATTGTTGGAAATGAGTTTATAAGTAGGTTGATTTTTAATCAACTTTGACCAAGTTTTCAGATAGGTTCCTTGAATTAATTTATGTGGATAAATAGTCAAACACATTATATTCCCTGGGTTGATGATCTTGGTATATTTGGTTTCATGAAACCATATCCGAATGAATAAGAAATTAATTCCTAAAGTAAGGATGTTGTAATGGAGAAATTGGAATATAAAAGGAACAAAGTTCAAACTTTGTCTCACATAGGAAAAAGAAGGAAGCTATGACTTGTTTATTAATCCCTATATTAAGACTTAGGTTTGGGACCAAAGGGATACCACTAGTCGCAAAAGCGAGGAGGACCAAGATCTTATTGAATTCAGTCCACACGAGCATGCGCGCCATTCACTGTCATCCGCCTGTCCAATCGGTCGGCTCGACACAGCTTGGGTCATGGGTCAAAGTTAAATGGGCTTAGATATGGGCCTAGCCTATATATTAGTTTTTGATAAAAATAGTTAATTAATTAATTAATTGTTTTGGATGATTAATTAAATTTTTGAAAATTTTGTTCGATGCTGGAGCGAAACTCTGGCAGTGGTTCCTGAGCTTTACAAGAGCAGTTGGCCTCAATTAATGGCGCCGAGGCTTTGGTGAGAAAAGTTATGTCTGTTCGAACAAGGCATTACCTACGAGTGGTGTCTATTTGAACACAACTTTTGACTTATTATTAATATGCTCCCATGTTCTGTAGAATCCATATCATTCATAAGCATTATATTCATTCTTTTCCAAAAGATTTTTGCATCATAATTTCTTATCATCTAGAGAGTAGATAGCATATTTTTCGAGTTCTTAATTCTTGCCATTTGAAGTGCTTTTGCAACAAGAAAAATGTCATATCTTGGGAGACGATTACCAACATACCGTAAACCACTAGGCGGGGCAAATTCATCTTAAAAAGATATAGTCGAAATCTAGCGTCGGTCTACCATATTCATTCCACGTTCTTCATTTCTGCGGTTTGTTTTATTATTCAAGTAAGTTATTTACTGTGTTTTTATTTCAGAATATAGATTTTATCTTCATTATTTACCCAACATATAGAACTGCTCATGTCCATTCTAAACAAACTATTCACAATATATTGTGTGTTATTGCTAAGCATTGAGCCATAATGTTATATGTCCAGAAAAATGAACGTGTACTTACAAGGTAAGATCCAATTTATTAGTAAAGACAAAATATATAGTGTGTTACAATGATGAATATGCGTTTTCTTGGGCATTACCGCGGATATAACTCACTCATTGTAGCATCATTTATTGACAAACAAACATAATTAGATGACCTTCTGTTTGACAATTCTTTAGTCTCTGATGGTATTGATTTGAGGTCTTGAAGAAGAGAAATTTTTGGATCAAAACTACTAGACACAAAAAAAGCAGGCTGTGAAGGTATTGGCAGAGTTATAGAAAAACTAGTGAGCATAAGAACTATTTATAGAAAAGATATTGTATGAAAATATTGTTCTGCTTTTCATTGATCACGGATGCTATTATATACAAGTCACAGCACAATCATCTCCTATCAATTGTATCCTATAATTGTGGACAATATCAAGGTAAATAATTATTTATCGATTACATACACTAATTGCTGTCAATTACAGGAAATGCATAAGGAAAGAAATAATATTCAAATGTAACTCCCCAGGAATGGTGCCTAGGATGTCTCTCTATCATGCCCCCGCAAGATGGAGCATCCATCTCGGATGCCAATTTTGAATCGATGATGCAAGAACTGTTTTCGAGGAAGTGCTTTGGTGAGGGAATCTGCCAATTGATCATTAGTGTGAACATGAGAGACACGTAGCCTATGATTAACAACCTGGTCACGAACAAAGTGAAAATCAATAGCAATGTGCTTCATTCGTGAGTGGAACACTGGATTTTTACACAAGTATGTGGCACCAATATTATCGCAGTAAATTGTAGGTACATTTGTAGGTGGAGCATGTAATTCTTGGAGCAGATTAGTTATCCAATTTAGTTCAGCAGTAGTCGAAGCTATGGCACGATACTCGGCTTCAGTAGATGAGCGAGCAACGGTGCGTTGCTTTTTGGAGGCCCAACTGATTGGTGAGGCACCAAGAAACACAACATATGCAGATGTTGACGTGCGATCGTCAGTGTGGCCTGCCCAATCAGAGTCAGAGAAGGCATGAAGTTGCGGACATGATTCTTTGCGAAGAAAAATTCCATGATCAGAAGTACCCTTGAGGTACCGTAACAAACGTTTGACAGTAGCCCAATGATTTGAGGTAGGGCAATGCATGAATTGTGACAGTCGATTGACTGCAAAGGAGATATCAGGCCTTGTTAAAGATAAGTACTGCAGTGATCCCAATACCTGGCGGAATTGAGTAGCATCATGGCGAGGAGTGCCGTCATTGAGTGTTAAAGATTCAGTTGTGGATAAGGGGGTGCTAACCTCTTTAGCATCAGCCATGTTTGCCTTGTGCAGGATGTCAAGTACATACTTTCGCTGCGACAAGAACAAACCAGTTGGAGTGGTGCGAGCCTCAACACCTAGAAAATATAACAAGGGGCCGAGATCCGTCAAGGAGAATCTTTTGGCCAATTGATTAATGAACTGCTGGACTGGGGTAGAATTGTTGCCTGTAATGATGATGTCGTCAACGTATACAAGCAGGTAGAGTGTGGTTTGTCCATGGTGAAAGATAAAAAGCGAGTTGTCTGATTTAGAGTTTACAAATTTGTGAAGGAGTAGAAAGCCACGTAATTCATAATACCATGCACGGGGAGCTTGGCGAAGACCATAGATGGCCTTACGTAACTTGCACACATGAGTAGGAAACTGTGGATGAATGAATCCTTGAGGTTGCTGCATGTAAACATTTTCAGACAGTGTACCTTGCAAAAAAGCATTGTTAACGTCCAGTTGTCGCAAGTCCCAGCCATAAGAGACCGTTAAACTTAAAATAAGGCGTATTGTTGTAGGTTTTACAACAGGACTGAAGGTATCAGTGTAATCAATTCCGGGACGTTGATGGAATCCCTTGGCAACCAAACGAGCCTTATGGCGAGCAATAGTACCATTGGGGTTCCTCTTAATCTTAAATATCCACTTGCACCCAATGATGTTTTGTGTGTGGTGATGGGGTACAAGAGTCCATGTGAAATTTTTAAGAAGGGCGTCATACTCATCACTCATCCCCTTACGCCATTGAGGAAATTTTTCGGCTTGGCGATATGTTGTGGGTTCAGGAGGTTCATCGATTTTGGAAGTGGTGGTGTGGAGGTCAAGTATTTTGCGTGGCTTGAAGATATTATGTTGGGACCTGGTAGTTATGTTTGGTGGTGTAGGCAATTTGGATGGAGCAGCTTGTGAGGGAAATGAATGAGGGGAGGAATCATAACTTACCACATTTGTAGAGGAGTCCAGGGAGTGTGATTGGTGCAAGGCAGAGGTGGGCGGCATGACATGAGGATCTACTTGTTCATCAGCACCATGATTTGAGGGGTGTGTATTGGTGGGACCAGCTGGTAGAGGAGAACTTGAGTGTATGTGATGTAATGTAGGTAGGATAGGATATGAAGGTGCCTGATTGTGAGGGACAGATTCATGAGATGTTGACTCGTGATTTGTGGTAGGATTAGAGAGATTTGAGGGACACCATTGATGTAGAGATTCCGCCTTGATTCGTGTGTCATGTAAGGAAATTTTTTGAAAGGGAAATTGAGACTCAATAAAAACAATATGGCGTGTAATAAAGGTTTTTGATGTGGATGGGTCAAGACAGATATAGGAATTGTGAGAGAGGGAATAACCAATAAATATGCATGGTTTTGATCGTGGGGCTAGCTTATGAGTGGAATAGGGATGGAGCCAAGGGTAACACAGACAGCCAAATACTTTCAGTTTGGAATAATTTGGTTGTTTGTGAAATATTTTTTCGAATGGAGATTGGGACTTAAGAACTAGTGTGGGCATACGGTTAATAAGATATGTGGCTGTTTGGAGCAACTGGAAC
Source organism: Fraxinus americana (assembly GCA_035079005.1). Classification (NCBI taxonomy): domain Eukaryota; kingdom Viridiplantae; phylum Streptophyta; class Magnoliopsida; order Lamiales; family Oleaceae; genus Fraxinus; species Fraxinus americana. The sequence continues at coordinate 92,860 of JAVHZT010000112.1, read as the reverse complement.
CGAGCAACCGTAAAGGTAGCGAGGCCTGATGAAGTAAAGTAAGACCTGTTTCGACTAGATGACGATGTTTTCTTTCAGCGGAGCCCACTAATTGAGGAGTATATGGGGGAGACGTGAGATGTTGAATACCAAAGTGAGATAGGTGATGAGCCAAGCTTTGATATTCACCACCTCCATCGGAATAGATTGTTTTTATTTTCAGTTGAAAGAAGTTTTCGACTAATTTCTTGAATTTGTCAAATATGAGAGGAACGTCTGATTTGTGTTTGATAGGATAGAACCAAGTATATTTTGTAAAGTAATCCACAAAAATTATATAGTACCGAAAGTTGTCATAAGAAATTATTGGCGATGGCCCCCAAACGTCGGTATATAAAATTTCTAACGGAGAATTACATGACACACTTGTTAAGCCAAACGAAAGTCTGTGGCTTTTATTATATAGACATGAATCACAATGACTAGAGAGAGACTGAGATATGGGTAGAGAAAATTTAGTTACTAATTTTTTTTGAATGGATTCGGAGGGATGGCCTAGACGGCGGTGCCATAGGTCGGCGGTAGTTGTTGTGGTGGTTGTGTATGCTGTTGGAACAGATGCAAATGATGGTGCTGATGACATAGATGGCCACTCATAGACGTCATCCTTATTCTGGCCTCGCACCAAGGATGCCCCCGTACTCAAGTCCTTCACAATAAAAGAATCAGGAAAGAATTCATTAGATGTGGCATTTTGTTTGCAAAATTGCGAAACTGAAAGTAAATTCTTTTTGATGTGGGGAGCACACAACACATTATTAAGGTGAAATGAAATATTTGAAGATGAGAGATTTGTAGAACCAATATGAGATATTGGAATACCGTTACCGTCGCCAACCATTATGTCTTCATTCCCATTGTAATCAGAGTGAACAGAGAGATTTTACAAGTCAGAGGTAATGTGGTGTGATGCACCGGAGTCAACCAGCCAATTGTTGTTGTTGGATTGGTGATCTGTGGTCAAGAGATTCGCCTGAGGCCAATTAGGATTGTGGTGTGGCCTTGCTCGAGACCGACAAACCTTTGCCGTATGCCCAATTTTGTCACAGAGTTGGCATATTGGCTTAGGTTGTCCATGGTTGTTGTTTGGTCGCCATGGTTGATGTTGGGAGTGACTTGCTGGAGTAAAATTGCCCATTGTATTATAGGAAAAGTTGCTGTTGGAGGGGGAGGAGGAGGGGTTATGAAAACCTTGATTTCCTGAGTTGGTCTGTGGGTTGCCTGATATTGACCTGTTGCCATAATTGTTGTTTCCCATTCTATTGTTTTGATGATTTCCAGAACCAGACCTGTTTTTATTGTTGTTGGAGCGATGATGGTTGTACTGGGCAGTGATTGGTGTTGTCACTCTCTTCCCTTCTTCTCGTTTTAGAAAAGTCTCGTGATCTAGAAGTTTATCGTGAAGCTCTTCGAATGTCATAGCTGTTTCTCTTGTACGTATGGCTGCATTCAGTTCTTTATAGTCATTACTGAGGCCATGGAGGGTGTGAACGACGATCTCAGCGTCACTTAGGGGGTGCCCAATCAAGGCAAGGTCGTCAACAATTGTTTTGATTTTTTGCATGTATTCGGCTATGGTGGTGCCTTCTTAAGATGTCCTCATGAGTGTGGACAGAAGGGTGAGCATCCTAGTATTCGAGCGATTGGCAAAAGTTGTTTCCAGCTTATTCCACGCTTCAGTAGAGCATTTGCAGGTGGAGATAAGTGGTGCTATAGTACCTGCAAGGGAGGCACGAATGGCACACCGCAATATTAGACGATCTTGACGCAGCCACTTCTTATGATCTGGGTTTGGAACAGGTTCAGTTCCTTCAGTTGTGTTGATGGTGGATGCAGGACAAGGATGTGTGCCATCAACATAACCCAGCAAATCATAACCAAACAGTAAATTAGAGAATTGAGACCTCCATGAGGCATAGTTTCCACTTCTGGAAAGTTTGAATAGTATTTGAGATGCAGTGTTGATGGAGATTAGATTAGTTTGTGCAGAAGGGTTGGAACCAGTTGATACGACAACCGGTGTTTCAGAGGTTGAGGAGTTTGATGAGTCTGATGGGTTGATTGAAGAAGACATTGTAGAGAAGGAAAAAAGAGGGAGATATAATAGAGAGGTGAGGATCAGTTTTAAGCTTGGTGGCTTGAGTGCTCTGATACCATATAGAAAAGATATTGTATGAAAATATTATTCTGCTTTTCATTGATCACGGATGCTATTATATACAAGTCACAGCACAATCATCTCCTATCAATTGTATCCTATAATTGTGGACAATATCAAGGTAAATAATTGATGTCAGTTACATACACTAATTGCTGTCAATTACAGGAAATGCATAAGGAAAGAAATAATATTCAAATGTAACTCCCCAGGAATGGTGCCTAGGATGTCTCTCTATCACTATTGACGCCATTGTAGGTCTGTCAGCTACATCTTCTTGAACACATAGCAAACCAATATGAATGCATCGCATGATGTCATGAAAGGATCGTGAAGAAGTCCTCAATGCGGGATCTATTATATTTGTTGTTGTTCCTTCGTGCCAATTTTTCCAAGCCTATGAGAACGTAACACGTTTGACAAATAAAATATTCAAAATTATCATTACTTTCTTCAAAATCTCGAACAAGACTTAATTTTACTTACATAACTTAGGAGGTTCTCCACATTCTCCCCATTTTGGAAACTATTAGTTTTTTGACCACTTATGATTTCCAGAACTATGACGCCAAAGCTGAAGACATCTGATTTTCTAGAGAATGGCCCGTGAAATGCATACTCAGGTGCCATATATCCACTGCAATGGTGAGTTTGGAAGTCTATAGTCAGTTACCAATATGTAGAGATATACAGATATGTTTAATATGATACATGAATTGTCGGCAGTACTTCTTTGTTGCTTTTCATGCATAACAATAATCCTACGAGACCAAGCGTTTTGGAAGAAATCTTACTAGGTTCCTACTAGTACTGCTATGAGTTTGGTCTTGGGCGAATAACCTCGCCATGCCAAAATCTGATATTTTGGGATTAATCTTTCCATCTAACAAGATATTGCTAGCTTTAAGATCACGGTGTATGATCTTGAGTCGAGAGTCTTCGTGTAGATAAAGAACTCCCTTAGCAATTCCCCTTATGATTTCATAGCATATATCCCAGTCCAATTTTGGACTCTTGATTGGATCTACGAGTTCAAATAGGCATATGATGTTGTGAGGAATCAAAGACGACAACTATGCTTAAAATGACAAGCAATTACATGTATAAGCAATTTGTTGTAAAAAAAATAAGATTTACTTCAAATAGAATGTTACCAAATAAGAAATGGTCAAGACTTCCATTCTCGACAAATTCATATATAAGAAGCCGCTCGCTTCCTTGTAAAGAGAAACCTAAGAGCCTTACTAGATTCACGTGTTGAAGACTCTCCATTAACAAGACCTCATTCTTAAATTCGCGATCACCTTGCCTCGAATTCATAGACAACCTTTCCACAGCTATTTCTTGCCCACTGACAAGTTTTCCCTGAAAATAAAATTTGGATAAATGAATAGTTTGGATAAATGCCAATACTCTAAACCGATATTTGAGTTACTTTATTAAATAGCAAAGTTCTACTTCTATATATTGTAACAATATTTTAATAATTACCTTGTAAACAATGCCAAATCCACCTTGCCCGAGCATGTTAGCATCCGAGAAATTATCTGTTGCTGCTCTAATTATACCGAATTCAAAGTACACGGATTCAACAGAACTAATTTCATCGTGAGCTTGAAAACGTATACAAGAACATTTTAGGTGAATTGTAGGTGAAAGAAAACTAAATTAAGGTTTATGTACATATAAAAGTAGATATATCTAAAGAATATTATAAGCTTACTTTCAAGTTTTGCCCTCGGTTTATGATTTTGTCTAAACCTTAGGAAGAAACCAATGCAAAGAGCAACTATTAGACCCACGATAATTGGAACAATAACATTAATGATAGTTTGAGTTGTATTTTTGTCCTTTCCTGCAATATCATAATAAAATCGCGTCGGTATAACTTTTTGAACTTTTTGATCAAATCTAACATTTTTTTCAACGAAAGGTTTGGAAGGATTATGTTAGTATATTTTCTCACCCGGTGGTGCCGGTAGTGGTGGTGTTGGTAGTGACATTGGTGGTGGTGGTGGTGGTGGTGCCGGCAGAGAAGTATCATTATAAGACAAATAGGTTTCATAGCGAAGAAGGCAGCTGGGGCAATACACTCCGAATCCTAGTTTCCCATTACAACATTGTGGTATAATCTCAGCAACCCCCTGGATTAGGCAATCACTACAATCATCTGAGCTTAAATCAGGAGTGCACTGTACTAGTCCATAAAGTGTCAACAGATCGGGAGCAGTGTTGGCAGCAGCAAACTTCTTGCCAGCGCCACCATAAGCAGCCTGGCTGCGGAGATTATCTAACAATGTTCTCAAAGCCCTGTTGAACTCTTGCCGACTTGGGGAGTCGGATGTTACATACCACTGTTGGCGAGGGTCAGTTTCAAGTTTTCCAAATATTGATTCATTAGAGTAGCGTAACATGCATTGACCACCCTCAGCCCAATAGATCGCCTGTTTTTGGTAAGGACAGAATTGTAAGAGGGCATCCGTAGCATTATTGATACAACTACGACATTTATCAAGCTGAAAGTCTCCTCTACAGAGTGCCATTGCATTCACTCTATCGAAGTTATCTCCATATGAGGCACTGTAAAATCCATTGCCATCAATTAAAGAAGTGATAGAGTAGAGGAGGGTATCGAGATTTGCCTTGTACGTGCGATTACTTGTGTAGTTACCATTGGTGAGACACCAATGATTCTGGGATTTAACCATAGCCAAAAAGTGTGTCAGATTTAGGAAAATGAGAGCAAGCCATATCCAAGAACTCATAACTGCAGTTTGTATTCGTGTCTAATATGGAGAGAACACAAATTGAACTAGAATTGCTATGCTTTAGTATTAATTACAAGAATCAATTTCCGATAGTCAGCCAGTGCTTTCCTTTGCAAAGAAGTAGTTCTTTTCTAGAATACGTTGAATAAGTACACGCGTTGAATAACTTTACTAAATATTATTTTCTAATAATATTATTTTTATGTTTGGGTAATTAATTTTGAGAAAACACCTTCTATAAATCATATTATTTGTTTGATCTTTAGAAATATGTCGAATTGCTTCTATAAATTACTTTTTATTCACATATATTCTGTACTATAATTTTTAAGCAACTACCATACATGCAATATAAGCAACTACCATACATGCACAGTTTTAAGATTTATCTTAATATTAAGCTGTCTCATGTCATCATCATCATCATTTTATATTTTAAATGGCATTTACCATTCCAAAGAAAGTTATTCTTTCAACAGAAGTTTCTTCATTTTACATGCTATTACTTGTGTAATTACCACAAATGCTTCTGGGATTTAACCAAAGCAAAAAAGTTTGTAAGATTGAGGAAAATGAAAGGTAGCCATTTCCATGAAGCCATCGCTGCGATGTCTATATATCTCAAATAAGGAGAGAATAAAATATTGAAAGTGCACAGAAATTGAATTAGAATCAGTATAAAGTAGATCTTATACAAATCAAACCAATAATTAATCATTACCTTGTACAAGCATGAGATACAGAATGATAAAGCACATTGTCCAAAAATCGATACATGTCAGACCGCTTCAACCTGCACAATATCTAAAACTTATATACATCACTAACAAATTAAATTATGGTACAAAAAATTTAAGTCATGTACACATATCATTAAGTGTGTGTGATTAATCTTTTTAGGAAGAAGAGCTCAATCCCTTTTTTTATTAATTATAGTTTATATGATGCCTTAATCATTCATCTTAAAAGGTTAACTATTTGAAAGGGTAAACTCAAGAAATTGATTATTATTTCATATTTAAACTGTGTGAGATTTTATCATTAATATGCCACAAAGTATGGTGACTCGTTTGATATTTTATCATTAAAAATTGAATTATTTGTTTGGGTTTCAGACAGATCGAAATGCCCCTTTCAGCTTTTTATAAAGCTTGGATCCCAATTAAATTTTGTTAAGCCTTGATCTTGATGGGTATTTAAGTCAAATCATAAGTAGATTGTACCCTCGCCAACATCTTTGCCACGGCAGGAGGGGCGGGGCGGGGCGATGGCTTGTTTTCAACGTTAGTGATAAAGTAGCCATTATTTTCAAGTCTAAAGATTGAACATTGACTAGGACGTGGATAATGTGCAACAAAAGAAGGGAGAAGGGGCTTAGTATTTTCCCATATTGAGCATTTCAAATAGATTTTTCTTCTTTCTACCCACCAACAAATCGTGTCAAACTTTCCATCCTGATCACACTGGAAAACCTTATATTTTGGGCAAATTGATTTTTCACCAATTTTTAAAATTGGTCAAAAAACTTGTAGAATTCAGACTTTGGCCTTAATGGATACAACCATGTGAATAAGGAGAAATCATCAACAAACATTGCATTGTATTGAATTTTACTTTTTTATGTTTGACAATTAACGCGTATAGGAGGTTAGTTACACAATGAGACACATTAATAATTTTTTCCCCTTTAATAAAGTAATTAACTTTGGACGTGAATGCCCAAGCGGTCGAAGCCAAATAGTTCGAATCGAACCACTTTTTCTTAATATGCTTAAAGTTTGATGAGAGATTCCATCCAAGGCATATAGCTAAACCTGCTTATGCCCCTTGCGATTATCCTTTGGTTTTGGTCTTGAACAACAAACCCACAATAGGTGAACTCAAAAGAACAACGATTATTTGAAGTACACTTTCCAATGGGCACTAAGTTTTTTTTTTTCAAATCTAGGAGTACAAGACCATTGTTCAGTTTAAAGCGTGTTTCCTTTTGTCATAACATTTAAAAAAAAAAAAATTAGAGTCAAAGTTTAGCAATAAATACTTCTGGTTTGCATTTTTCTCACATTCTCCCATACCTCACAATATTCACCTTTTTCAATGGCTTAGATTAAGTCACGTTAAATTCTTAAAAAAAGAGCAAAAATGATGGGATGGATCGACATGCCAAGCACTACTCTGTAAAATTATCTCAGATTCCCAAAAAATCATAATGATTTTAAAATTCACCAAACTGGGCTATAATATACCCTAAAGCAGAATCAAACTCAAATGCGTTTAAAGAAGACCTCTTGATAGATTGTACACCTTCTACTATGCTGAAAGCATGCTCAACAAAATCAACATCTAAATACCTTTTTCCACTAGGCCCATCCTTAACAATTGAATACAATGGCACCGTAGGTGATGGTGACAAAACAGTATTATCCATATTTTATGAACTCAACTGAGTAGTATTCTTCAAATCCGACCTTTTACGATCTCTTAAAGGTATTGTACCAAATTGAATGTCTACCATGGTACTGAACCTGTGCTGATTAACTCTTCTAGATTATGCACAACCCTGCAAGATGTATGATTGAGACCTTTTTTATTCCTCCAATACAACCTGAACACCCTTACAAACTTTTAAAACTCCACCTCCACCAAAGAACTCATAAATTTTTGAATCAATGATAGACAATGAGATGAGATTCTTGTTCAAATCTTGAAAATGTCAAACCTGGTCATATATTTTAATCGTCTCATCCAATAGCTTTAATCTGACCGTACAAATTCCAGCAACCCAACAAGATTTGTTGCTTTCCATAACCACAACACCTTTGGAAATGGTTTCATATGTAGTAAACAATTTATTAGGACACATATGAAACACACACGCTAAATCCAAAATCCAATCATCTTCTGGTTTAGACTCAATGTCAGAAATAGCCAAGAGATCTCCCTCACTTACAATATTCTTTGCGAGGTTTGCTTCACTTGAAATCTCTGATTGTTTCCCATATCGACTTGCAGCTAACCTTTCTTTATTCTGCAATTTGTAGCAATCCTTCTTAATGTGCCCCTCCTCTTCTTGCAGAAGTTACAAATTTGATTATCGGACTTCGATCTGCCCCTTCTAGAACAACCATGAACAATAAGGCTTTCTCCATCTTAGGCCTCAGATACCAGATGCTTTATCTTCTCTTTTAAAAATAAAGCATCATACGCCTCCTCTATGTTGAGATTATCATGACTATACAAGATCGTGTCTCTAAATGAAGAAAATGAAACAGGAAACGAACACAATAGGATTAATGCAAAATCTTCTTCATCATACTTTAATTCCAAAGTTTCCAAATCAGCGAGAATCTCTTTAAATACAGCTAGGGAATCTTTCAATGATCATTCTTCTGCCATTTGATGAGAATATAAATGATGCTTGAGATGCAACTTGGTTGTAAGACTTTTAGTCATACACAATTGCTCCAACTTCAACAATAAAGCAGCTATTACGCCTTTCTTCAAAATATCCTGAAGAATATTGTTTGATAGATGAAGATGAATGTGAAAAATTGCCTTCTTATCCTTCTGTAATTTCTCATCCAAGGTCAAAGTTGTGGGTATCTTGTTAATTCCCAACAACACGCCATCCAAATCCTACTGTGTGAGTAGTGTACGCATTTTAACATGCCATAGAGAAATTTTAGTGTTTCGATCCAAAAGCGGAATGTCATACTTCATGGATGCCATTACGAACAAAAACCTCGAACAAATCAAATCTTCCGCTCTACGGAACTGCTGAATATAGGCTCTGATACCACTTGTTGTGTTAATTATGCCTAGAATCTTTGATACCAATTGTTGGGAATTAAAGGATCATGTATCGTTCGATACCACTTGATATAACCACCGGATTGAGATGTTGAAGTTATATGGTACAATGATGAAGCATTTGATCACAAGCAAAGGAATAAAAGAAGACAGGAAAATATAGCAGAGGAATTAAGAGATTTTATTTCACCACAAATAATGAAGATGAAGAAATATTATACAATGATCCCAAAAGCTAGTAATTATTTTTCTCACACTATTCTCACATCATAAAATCGTATAGAAAACCCTAATAGGGAACATGTAGAGGACATTCAAACCTTCCTAGTAGAGTTGTTGATTAAGTAGGACGCCAAAAAATCGAGTCCAAAATGAAAAATAAGAAAAAAAAAGGAGAAAAATTCGGAATAGGTGCTATGGCCCCCACCTTCGGGCACCCAACATCGGTGTCGGTGCTATGGCGCCCCAGTGTCCAGGGCAGAAAATGAAAAGGGACGTTGTGGCACTGCGATGCAGGGCGTTATGCCCACTTTTCCCTCTTTTTTTATTCCAAGTTGTTTTCTTCATTCCAAACTCTTTTTCAAGTCTAATATCAATTTCCAACTCCCAATGGGCTTCCAAAATGGAATTTCAACTTGACATAGGACTCCAATAACATTCCAAACTGAATTCTTTTTGATGCGCACTTCAATTAGATGCTTCAATTACTTCAACGAGGAATTCGAGTCACATCCAGATTCTAATAAAATATATTGAACGTTGTTCACATTAAAAATGAGGAGTGATTTTAGAAGTGATGGAAGTTGTTAACCATGAGAAAAACAAGAAAAAACAAAACGAGAACAAAAAATGGTGAAGGTTGAAAAATGGTCTGGGAAGCCTCCTAGCCTTGTGTTCTAATTATATTGACCGTTTTGTTGAACTGGGCAGGCATCCGATTTTGTACTGGGTGGCTGCCTAGTACAACAATTTGCCCATCAGGGTTTTGAATTCTAGAGTCGTTTAAAAGGGTTTTACATAATTTTGGCTTAGTTTTTGCACATTTTTTTGCAAGGTGATTGTAATTCTATATATATAAGTGATTTTCATAATTGAAAACAAATCACTAACATCAAATTGATTCCATTACATCCAAAATCTAATATCAAACCAAGTTTTTATAATTTTGTTCTTTAGTTCCTTTTTCCAAATTTTGTTTGCTTGATTCAAACTTGGATTAAGGTTTGTTTACTCCTACAAACTATTTGTCATAAAACCTTCAAGTACTTACCCCGATGGCGGTAAATATCGTTTGAGACAGTGATTCACAGTCGTGTTGAAACCTTCCATTTTAGCGATTTCTTGTTGCTGATTTTATTTTTGTTCTTCATCAACTTTTCTCATTAATCTCAAATGACATTTTCAACATGGAGAACGAGATAACCATGGCAATGATAAAGATGATGAATCAAAATCTTTTGAGACTTAGCGATTCGACGAGTCGGACCTTACAAGATGGAAGGACAAGTTGAAGTTTCTTCTCACAACCTTCAAGTTCTTTTAATTTTGGATCCAGACTTGGCACCAATGGCAGAACCAATCCCAAATGACACCAAAAAAGTAAGGGCAAAAAGGAAGAAGAGACAGGAAGATGAATTGATATGTAGAGGACACATTTTGAACACTCTCTCCGATTGCCTCTATAATCTCTACACAAACTACACCTTGACAAAGGAGATATATGAATCGTTGGAAATCAAATATAAAGCCGAGGAGGAAAATACCAAGATGTTTCTTATTTCTAAGTATTTTGATTTCAAATTTTTGGATAACCTGCCAGTGATAGACTACGACATTTTCTACTTTAAAAAGAATGATTAAAACCGGAATGATTTCATGTGAAAACATAGAATACAATAAATGTGCATTATATGTTAAGTCTAAAATGATTAAGAAACATTTTCATAGTGTTGAAAGGAAATATAGTTTGCTAAACTTAATTCATTCCGATATATGTGAATTAAATGAAATATTAACTAGATGAGGTAATAGATACTTCATAACATTTATAGATAATCATTTTAGGTTTTGCTATATCTACTTGACGACACGTAAAGATGAAGCCTTTAACATGTTTTAGATATACAAAACCGAAGTAGAAAATCAATTAAATAGAAAGATTAAAATTCTTAGAAGTGATAGGAGATGTGAATATTTCTCTAGTGAATTTAATCTTTTGTTTTTTGTGAAGAACATGGCATAATACATCAATATAGTGCACCTACAACACCCGAATAAAATTGTTTGGTTGAGAGAAAGAAGAAGACACTAGTTGAAATGATAAATGCTATGTTATTAAATGCTAAGTTGCCATCTAATTTATAGGGTGAAGCTTTATTAAGTGTGTGTCACATATTTTATAAGATTCCTACTAAAAGATTTAAGGTTTATCCATATGAATTGTGGAAAGAGGGAAAACTAAACATTAGTCATTTCAAAGTGTGGGGGTATCTTGCTTATAGTAAGAATAAGGATCCTAAAAAGACTAAGTTGAGTCCTAGAGAGATCAAGTGCGCTTTTGTAGGATATGCCCAAAATAGCAAGGCGTATCGTTTATTAAACTTGGAACCAATATTATTGAATCCCATGAAGTAGAGTTATTTAAGGATATGTTATCCTCAGATAATAATTCTCTAAAAGAACCTCAAGTAGATATTCCTAACTCTGCAAGATCACAATCAGAAATACCTTTCGAGGATGTTGAAACAGGTAAACTGCACATAATGAAAAGAGCTCGAAAGGAGAAAGTGCTAGGATTGGATGAATCAAACTCTCAACTTATTTCTTTCTATTTAGTTGAGGGAAATAAGAAGACTGTTACAAGAACTATTCCATGTTGAGTCCTAGAGAGATCAAATGTGCTTTTGTAGGAAATGCCCAAAATAGCAAGGCGTATCGTTTATTAAACTTGGAAACCAATATTATTGAATCCCATGAAGTAGAGTAATTTGAGGATATGTTATCTTTAGATAATAATTCTCTAAAAGAACCTCAAGTGGAGATTCCTAGCTCTGCAAGATCACAATTAGAAATACCTTTCGAGGATGTTGAAACAGGTAAACTTCACAGAATCAAATGAGCTCGAAAGGAGAAAGTCCTAGGATTGGATGAATTAGACTCTCAACTTATTTCTTTCTATTTAGTTGAGGGAAATAAGAAGGCTGTCACAAGAACTATTCCGTGTGTTCTTCAAGTAGAAATCAATCCTAAAACTTATCGAGAACCAATGTCATCTAGAGATAGCACCTTTTGGAAGGATATTATAAATGATGAGATTGATTCAATAATGTCAAAAAACACTTGAAAATTAGTCGATTTACCACCTGGATCAAAACCTATAGGTTGTAAATGGGTATTTCGGAGGAAGTATAATGTGGACGGTACTCTTAATACCTTTAAGCTAGTTTAGTGGCTAAAGGATATCAACAAAAAGAAGGAATATATTACTTGAACACATATGCACCCATTGCACGAATCACGTCAATTAGGATTACATTCACTTTAGCTTGAATATATGATTTTCATATACATCAAATGGATGTTAAAACGACATTCTTAAATCGGGATCTCGATAAGGAGATCTCTATAGAACAATCGGAAGGATTTGTTCAAACCAGAAATGAGAATAAAGTATGCAAACTAATAAAATCCTTATATGGATTAAAACAAGTACCAAAGAAATGGCAGACTTAACAATAATGCCTTTTGGATTTAAACATAATGGTGTTGATAAATGTTTATATTCAAAAGCCTACGATAATCATGTTGTGCTCATTTGTTTATACGTGGAGGACATAGTAATCAAATGCAAGGTGTAAAAGAAACAAAGATGTTTCTATCTTCTACATTTAAAATGAAAGATCTTGGTCAAATGGATACCATACTAGGTATCAAAGTCACCAAAACTGGTGAGGGTTATATGTTAAGCCAATCACATTGTGTTGAGAATGTGATTAATGAGTTTAAACACTTAACATTAAAGAGGCTAATACACCATTTGATCACGTTTGAAACTTATGAAGAATGATGGAAGATCTATAGCACAACTTGAGTATACAAGTGCTATCGAGAGTCTAATGTATGATGTGTAATGTGCAAGACCCGACATAGCATTTGTAATTAGTAAACTTAGTCGGTTTACTAACAATCCAAGTAAAGAACATTGGAAGGCTTCTAGAAGGGTTCTTGGTTATTTGAAAAAAAAAAAAAAAACCAAAGATCTAGATCTCCAATATTCCAAATTGTCGACAATCCTAGAAGGATTCACCGATACTAGTTGGATATCTAGTGTTGGTGAGAATAAATCAACAACAGATTAGGTATTTACCCTTGAAAATATCCTAAGTGGTCTCTTGAAAATCTAAGAAACAAACATGTATTACTCACTCAACTATGGAATTCAAATTTGTGGTATTAGCTGAAATCGGAAAAGAAGTTGAATGGCTTAGGGATTTAATGTACGAAATTCCATTGGGAAAAATGAATAATTCTTATCTATCCATCTTATGTGATAGTCAAACCACTTTAGGTAGCGCATACAAAGAAGTATGTAATGATAAATCTAGACATATGAGTTCAAGACATGACTATGTGAGAAAATTAATCAAAGATGGAATAATTTTACTTACTTATGTGAAGTCAAATGAGAATTTGGCTGATCCGTTCACTAAACCACTCACAAGGGAATTAGTATGAAAAACAACTAGTAGGATGGGGTTAAAACTCCGTAATTAAATCAACTAATGGCGGTAACCCTACCTGACTATACTAATAAGTACACTTTGGGTTCAATGGTAACAACAAGTCATTCGATAAATGGATAGATTCAGCACTTATTTTCTCTTTTAAAACCCTATCATATGTTACAAATGTTGGTTGTCACGAATAGGAGGGTTGAGATTCTATAACTCTTAATAAAGTTCAGATTGGTGGATCAAGTATCGCTAAAAGTGCTAAAGATATTGCAAGAACTTTACGTATATAAACTTCGAGGTGGTGCCGCTTCAATAGAAAATTGGAGTTTCTCTCTTAAAAGTCTATGAATAGAAGAAGCGCAAGGCCACAAAAGCGCTAAACGAGATTGTGTAAAACTTGGAATACTTGATACTCGTGTGCATGATTTCACTGGTATCATCACAAGGAATAATAGGTTCAAAGCTTTCATGCTCTTAGGATTTCGATGATGACTTTGTGAGATTTCAACTAAGGTTGGATTTAAATCGTAAGATATCCATACTTTATGCATAAGTGTCATTAATCTTGGGTTTGTACTCATTTTATATTGGAACAAGTGGGGGATTGTTAGATATTGTTCAAATTAATAATGATGAGTTATTCTGGAAGTGGTTAACCATGAGAAAAACAAGCGAAAACAAACAAGAACAAAAAATGATGAAGGCCAAAAAATGTCCTGGGCGGCAAGGCCGAGCTGCCACCCGACCTTGTGTTGCAAATATGGTGGCCATTTTGTTAAACACAGCAAATGCCTAGTACAAAAAATTTTCCCATTGGGTTTTTGAATTTTGATGTTATTTTGAACGGGTTTACACCCTTTTAGCTTGGTTTTTGCACATTTTCATTACCATGTTTATCCCACTGGACTTAAGAGCTTGTTTGGTAGGGATTTTTGAGGGAAGAATTGATTTTTGAATAGTGATATGATGGGAAATGTGCGGTTGAAAAAAAAGAAAAAATTATTGATGTGATGGAAAATATTATTTTATTGAAGAATGTGTGGTTGAAAATGAGAATTAATTTGAGAATTAATTTTCAAATAAAAAACAAACACCCCCTAAATAAACATTTAATCTGGTCACGTTCTCAAAAGTACTTAGTGCAATAATGATTTCTACAAAAGTATTCAAACTCCAACATATACTGATATTCATACATATATTTCAAATGTTGTATTTTGAATAAACTTCCTCGTGCACATCACATAATATAAACATATTTATAAAACTTTCTTTACCTCAAAACGGCATAGCACGGCTGTGGCAGGCACAATGCTCATGATCCATATTAAAAAAAATTTGATCAACTTTATATGTAACATAATTTGTAATGCAAGTCTACAGAAAATAAACCATACTCTGATACCAAGTTGTAACGCCCCAAATTCTAGGAATTTGAAGTGTTGGTACCAGGGTTCAACTTAAGTCTCTCATATGATGGAGGTCTTGGATTCAAATCTTGGGGGACGCGTCAGAAAGCCGTAAGAGATAAGATGGGCTTAGGCTCTCCCAAACCGGACAGTACGCACGATATGATAAAGCTCCGGTGCGAAGTAAGGTCGTTACAATTCTATACCAAAGTCGTTAGCTTGTGTACTGTTCGCTATGGGAGAGCCCAGACCCATCTTACCCCTTACGGTTATGTGACGCGTCCCCTAGGATTTGAACCCAAGACCTCCGTCATATGGGAGATTTAAGTTAAATCCTGCTACCAATTGAGCAAGTGTAAGATGGGCCTAGGCTCTCCCAAAGCGGACAGTACGCAAGCTAATGGCTTGGGTATAGAGACCTGGGTCGTTACACTATGGACTGCAGTGGAAGAAAGCTTTGGGATATTTAACAAATCAAGAGTTATGTTCCTCACTCGAGAATTGCAAAGAACCAGGAAAGGGGCTATGACAATGAATCATTACCTTACTACTATCAAACAGTTGGCTGACAATCTATAAATAGCTGGAAAAACTATCGATCATAGTGATCTCATAACACAAGTTCTATCAAGTTTGGGTAAAGAATACACACCCTAGTGGTACAGATCAGTAGCAGGGATAATATATCCTGGTACGAGCTATCATCTGTACTCATGACATTTGAAAGTTGACTTGAACATCCGAATCAAGTCAAGAACAATTTTACATCACTAAGTGTCAGTCAGTCAAGTGTCCAATTGGCACATAGAACTAATTTAGTGGCTGGTAGAGGTTTTATAGGAGTTTCAGAGGCAGAGCAAGGGGCAGAGGTAGAGTTGCAGCTGGCATGCAAAATGAAAATAGAGGACCTTGTCAAATCTGTGGACTCAACAACCACTCTGCAACCTAGTGTTTCAATAGATATGATGAAAGATACATGGGGAGTAGACCAAGCAATTCAGGGCAATAGAATGTTAGCTCAACACCCTCAGCGTTTGCAGCTTCACCTAGAAGTCATGAAGATCCAGCCTGTTTCATCGACTCTGGTGTGAGTAATCATGTAAAGGTATTGAACTAAGGATTCGTGCCCTTACACATCAGTACAGAATGAAAGAGTTGAACGAAAACATAGGCATATCACTAAAACTGGGCTGACCCTTTTAGCTCAAGCCAGAATGCCTTTATATTACTGGTGGGATCCTTCAAAACAGCAACCTACCTGGTTAATAGACTGCCTACCCATGTCCTCCAACACAGTTCACCTTATCAAACATTGTTTGGAAAAGATTTTGACTATAAACAGCTAAAGACATTCGGTTGTGCCTGATTTCCCTGCCTTAGACCCTATCAAAAGCATAAGTTCAACTTGTTAAGTGGCAGTCGAAAGAAAGCTATGCAAGAAGAATATAATGCTTTAATGAAAAATGAAACATGGACATTGGTACCACCTGAGGCTGGAATGAAAGTTATTGGCAACAAGTGGTATTTAGGCGGAAGCATGATTCAGAAGGAAGAGTACACTAGCATAAAGCCATGTTAGTTGCTAAAGGTTTCCTTCAAACTCCTAGAGCAGACTTCAGTGAAACCCTCAGTCCTACTGTTAAGGCTGCAACCTTGAAAATCATCCTCACGTTTGCTGTTTCTAAGGATTGTGAGATCAGATAGATTGATATTAATAATGCCTTCCTTAATGGCAGCTTGAATGAAATAGTTTATATGAACCAGCCACATGGATTCACGGATGAAAAACATCCTGACTTTTTGTGCAAACTAAAAAAGGCCCTATATGGTTTAAGGCAAGCCCCAAGAACCTGGCACGATAATCTGAAAAATACCTTGTTGGAATAGAACTTTAGATAGTCTAGGGCAGATAGCTCCATGTTCTTCATGTCAAGTGGGAATGATATATTGTTTACACTGATATATATATGGATGATATAGTAATAACAGGTAACAATAGCCAACAACTACAAGAGTTCATCGACAAATTGAACACCAGTTTTGCACTTAAGGACATGGGGAATCTCAGGCAGTTTCTGGGAATTGAGGTACATAGAAATACAACTAGCTAATACCGACTCAAAAAAGATATGCTATGGACTTACTGAAAAAGTTTGATTATGAGAACTTGAAACCAAGCCTAACACCTATGGCAGTAGGCAAACTAATCTCTAAGACTGATGGACAGATAATGAATGATCCAACCTTATATAGAGTACAATCGATGGTCTCCAATAACTGGCTCACACAAGATCGGATATCACTTACTCTGTGAATATATTAAGTCAATTCCTTCAAACACCAACAGATGCTAATTGGAAGGGACTTAAGAGAGTATTCAGGTATCTAAAAAGAACACTAAACCATGGTCTTACTATTCAAAGGGAACGATAGTTTTGACATCACTACATTTGCTGACTCTGAATAGGCATCATGTTTAGATGACAGAAGATCTACTGCAGGGTATTGTGTACATTGGAGATAACTTGGTGTCCTCGGGCTCTAAAAAACATTATGTGGTGGCTAGAACACACTCCACCTTGAAAGGGGGTGTTAGAATGATTCAACCAGTATAACTTGACAGTAATAACCTAATTCCACCAAGCTAGCATAATATTAATAATTTCAAAAAATTGTTCAATTTATGATAATAATACGTAGGCAATGGGGCAAATCAGTCCCCATCATTTAGTAGTTTAGGACATTTCTATTTCATGGAGGCAGTAAGGATTCGAATTCCCCTAGCGATAGGGTACTACTAAAGGAAGTTGATCATGGATTACCATAAGTCTAAAGTGGATTCTTCTTGGGCCGATGCTCGAGCAATTAATGGGGATGGAGTGCTATCAACAAATATGAAATACTCATACTTAGATTTTTACCTCATTTTCATAAAGATGGAATTATTTTTATTTTCACACAGATTAAAAAAACATAATTAATATAGTTTAAAATATAAATATTTCTTTCATTTTTCGTAATATACCCTTAATCAATTAACGATTTAAACATGATTAGTTATATATGTTGATAACAATGTATATTAAATAAATATCTATACTTTCAATAAAGAAAGTGACCTATAATTTAAGGCAGACGAAAAAGGAAATCAAGTCCATCTTTATGGGATTGAGGTAGTAATATTTAATGTAGGGTATATTAGAAAAAAATTAAAAATATATATTTCCTAAAATAATTATATTTTTCTGATCAGTATGAAAATGAAAACAAATATATCTCCATGGGATGGAGGGATTATAAAAGAGTGATGTTATCATAAATATAAGCGTTTATCAATATTAAAACTCTGACCTTTTTGGGTAGTCCTCTCCCTGCTGTGATTGGCAAGAAAATTAAAGAGTCTGTTATTGAATAATATTTTAAGTGTAGAAAGAATATGGATACACGTAGGGTACATAATTTCAATATTTTGATGTTTCTGTACAGATTTTAAACCATAAAAGACCTAAGATTATATTCTTATTGAAAAATATTTAATTTATTGCAAAAATATTGAAATTACAGTATTGAGATTACAAGATTTTGAATACAAACTATTGTAAAAAAAATTAAAAAATTACAAGGAATTTTTTAAGTTTTTTCTCCCGCTAAAAAACTCTTGTCCAGAGCTTGAGTCTCAATCTTCATTAATATTTGAAATCCGGACTTGAAATCTTCATAAATTGAATTGAAGAGTCTTGATGGACAATGATGTCCCCCATTTGTCTTTTGTCCGCATCTTCTTTCTGAAAAAAAATGTATCAACTTTTGTAAAGTGACTTTAATAAAGTTAATTAAAATGGAATCTCATTTATTATAGTTTTCTTTTTTAAAGTTTTATCATTTTATGCCTTCATTTATAAATTAATGCTGGAAAGAACAATTTTTGAGGTGGAAGGCATAATTGAAATAAAGTTTTTCTTGAATAATGAACCCTATATTGTCTGTATTCGTCCAAATAACTGGGTCCATATAGTTATTTTAAATTCTTTTGAGCATTTTCTTGGGCAATCATTTCGTCAATGTCAATCTTAAAGCAATTATCATCACTCTGAGCATATTTAGTTTCTGAAATTGATCTTGAAGAACTTGATTTTGATTTCTTTGAGGTTGATTCTATCACAGAAGCAATCTTTTTTGAAATAATTTCTAGTTCCTCTGGTGTTTTGCATTGAGCAAATATAGCTAATAATCTTGATTTTTCTGTAAGAAAATCAGCTTGTTTCTCTTGTTCTTTCTTTGAAAATTTTGGAACTCTAATAGTTTTCTGCTCTCTAATCTACAAACAAACGACTTTTGGACAGCAATTTGTCTCATGAAATTTGGACTACCAATTGACCTTAGAGTCTCTGAATTATAATTTTAGCATTGAATTTGAAATTTGGATTTTGAACAAGATTAAAGTCCCAGCAGAATATTCATGAAATTTTGAAGTTGTAGTCGAATTAGATCAAAACATTTTATTGAGACTTTAAAAACATCTTGACCTCTTTTTTGAAGAATTTGAATCCTTGACTAGTAAAACTCGATAAAATAGTCTCATCAATTCCAAAATATTTGAATCAAGTTTGAAACCAATTTGAAAAACTTGAAGGGCATGCTTGGTTGAAAAGAATAAACCAGGAGTGTGTTACTGGTATAAAGTAAAAAACACGATACCAAGCATCATTGTAATCAAAATAATTGAAATGAGAATCGAATGTTTCATTCTTAGATAAACACATTCTCTTCTCTTCCCATGGGTTTTGTCCTCAGTCTCCATAAGACTAGAGGTGTCAATCCGGGTGATCTGGGCTGGGTCGGCCCGCCACATATGAGTCTAGTAACGGCTCGCGTGAAATAAAGTCCGCCCACTACGGGTTTTGGGCCGGTTCCGGGTTGGCTCACAAATTTTGGACTACAACCAGGCCCACCCGCTGACCCATCCGGGTCGAGCCCATGTGAGTCAAGGGTCGCGGTTGTTCCGATTTGGGCCGTATTATTGTATAAATAAATTATAAATATATAGAATTTTTCATATTTATAGAAAAACAATTTTTTTGTTAAATGTTAACTAAGAATTGAACAAAATGATAAATTCATATTTATACCGAGAAATGTTCATATAGAATTCAAATTTAATGTTACATGAATTATTTATAACTTTGCAAAGTTAAATTTAATTTAAACAAATAACAACTAAATGCATTTCTAATTACTATTATCAAATATTTATAGTATAATTACATCCCAACTAGGTTAGCACCTACTTAAATCTTAACTATAATTTAGGCTGCAGCAAGCTAGCTAGGGAGGGCTCCCCCCTTTTTTTTCAATTTTTTTTTCACCAACCAAAGGGTTAACCGCGGCCCGTGAAAGTGTAACCTGCGAAGCCTGCGGGTCACACCTCCTTGACCCGTGAACCGCCTGTTCGGGTTACGGGTCGGCCCGCGGTCCCCGGTCGATTCGGGCCGATTTTCACGGGTCTGACCGGCCCGTCCGTCTTGACACCTCTACATAAGACAATACCCTTTGAATACTTGTTTTTGAAAAATCAATTTGTTTGGTTTTTGAGGGTTTACAGTATGGGTTATAATGGATGATCCCGACTTAACAAGGATGGCTTCATAAAAAAACTCTTGATTTTTTTATATTTCGGGGCATGAAATAAAATTGAGAAGAAAAATGTCTTGAAGGCATTCATTTAAAGATGAATACCTATGTACCCATGAGGTTTCATTTCAAGAATGGGTAATCGAATAGGTTTGGTAATATAATGAAAAGCTTTTGAAAGATTAATGTCAGGTAATTTTCCTAAACCAGGTTGAACGACTTTTAGAAAATTTGAAGGTGAAGTTTCTGATATATTGAAGATATCTTTGTTTTGAAAATTTTTAGGTTTTTGGAAGGAAAAAATAGACAGAGTTTTTGAAGCTTGTGTTGTTCTTTGAGAAGTAGAGGATGAACTTTGTTCTCTTCTTGTTTTTAAGAAGAATCTATTTGAATTCTCCCTATTTTCTCTTTTTGAAAATTTGATATTCTCACAATCTCACTTTCTCAAGAAAGTCTTTTCTCTATAAACTCTCTTATAAGGAAGTCTGCAAAAATATTAGATTTTCCTTGTATATATACTATTTTGAAATCGAAACATGAAAAAATAGCTTGCCATCTTACAAAAATTTATTTTGAAACAAGATTTTTAATGTTTTTTTGTAAAACATCTTTTGAAGATTTGTAATCTATTTTTAAAACAAATTCTTTATTGATTAAATCATCTTAAAATTTCCAAATACATAGTACTATTCATAAAATTTCTGTTTTGATAGTGGAATAGTTCTTTTGGGGTTTAGTCCACACATCTAAGTGAAACCTAACCAATTGTTCTTGATGATACTCTTTTGGAATCTGGATGAGGCTTAAGGGTCAATAATTGATAAGAATTGGATACTTTTGATAGATTTTTAACTTTTTGGACGTCTAAAGTATGTTCTGGAGTCCGTGCAGATGGATTTTTTGTAGTCTTTTGAAAAGTAGAGCATATAGTAGTTTGATATTTTTGACAAAGTCGGCAATATAATTGATACAGCCTAAAAAGCGTTACAAACTTGTTTTATCTAGAATTTCATTTGAATATTTATTAGTGAATTCTAAACTTCTTTGAATTAGTGTGTGTGTTCCTAGATGCATGTAATGACCTAAGAACCTTATACGTGTTTGACAAAGAACAATTTTGAGCGAGCATTTTTAGACTTAATGGCATAACATTCCACTCGTATTGTCCAAAAGGGACATTGAAAACGATTTTATATATATCTTCTACTTTAATTTGAATTTGCCAAAAACCTAACTTCATATCCAATTTAGAGAAGATAACAGTTTTGAATAATATATTTAACAGATGTTTCTTTTCAGGTAATGAATATCTAATCCATTGAAGAGCTTTACTGGGAGGTTTATAATTGATATCGAGATGAGGAACACCTCGTTCAATTTCAGCAGAATTATTGACATATAAAGCTGAGCAGTTCCAAGGTGATTTATTTGGACGTATTAATCCTTTATCAAGTAAATCATTAATTTCCTTAATATAGTGATCAAGCAATTCCTTGTTCATTTGAATCGGATGAGATTTTATAAGAATTCTTGACTCATAAAAATCAGAATTGTAAGGAAGTCAAACAACATGTTTTTTTTTTATCCAAAAAAGCATTAGGAATAATTGAACATATTTCATTTTCAATTTGTTTTTGGAAAAATGAAATTTTCTCTTTTATTGGAGAGTTTTTTAATTGCTTTTCAATTTTTTGAAATTTAATTTCTTCTCTGTGAAATTGAATATGTTTTTTTCTTAAAATTAATACAATTAATAATTTTTTAAATAGATGCTTCTTTAAAAGAAGTAACATCTTTATAAGAAGTAGGGTTTGTAAATTTAAAAAATACTTCTTGGTTAAAAATGTCGGTAGTAAGTCCTTTTAAGTTGGCTTGAAAATGATAAATTTGAACGATAAAAGGAGTTCCAAGAATTATTTCTTGGTCTAAATCTTTGACTACATAAAAAATATTTTTGAAGCAAATATTTGAATTACAAATATTAGCTTTTTAAAGTTTATATTGAGTTTTTGGTTACTAGCACCATAAAGACGCTTAGTAGTTTTTTCAAAATATTTTGTAGGAATAAGACATTCCCTGATACAATTTTGATCAGCACCAGAATCAATTAAGACTCTAGTAGTAAGTTTGAATTCTTTGTTGACTACAATAGTCATATTGCAGTATCATTTTTTAAGTTGAATACGATTGATAACATTGATGTTTTCTTCTTTTGTCCGAGAAATATTTTCATCATCAGAAGAGGAATTAAAAGTTTCTTTGGAAATCTCTTGTACCAATTTTTTGGTTTTTAAGAGAGCAACTTCAATATGAACATCTTTCATATGACATTCTAAAATTGAAATTTGAGATTTCATTAATTTCTGAACTTAATTCCGAACATTAAACTTTTGAAGAAGAAGATGAACCATCAGTATTAAGCCGATTTAATATGTTTTTCATATTAAACGGAGTTCCCAGATATGTCGAAGAACTTGGAAGAAGAAGAGAGAACCTTTTCTTTAATTGAGGATCTTCAATTTTCTCTATTATTTCTTGAATAAATTCTTCTTCTTTAATAAGAACATTTATTAGGCGCGGGACGAGCACCTGTTGAACGCTCGAGCGGCTCCTGGGCTTTTCAAGAGCAGTTGGCCTCAATTAATGGTGCTCGAGCGGCTTTTTTGAGAAAAAATCATGTCTGTTGAACAAGGAATGTGTGGTGTCTATTTGAACACAACTTTTGACTTCTTATTAATAGGTTCCCATGTTCTGTAGAATCCATATCATTAATAAACATTATATTCATTCTTTTCCAAAGATTTTTGCATCATAATTTCTTGTCATTTAGAGAGTAGATAGCATATTCTTCAAGTTCTTCATTCTTGCCATTTGAAGTGCTTTTAGAACAAGAAAAATGTCGTATCTTGGGAGACGATTACCAACATGAATGTGTACTTACAAGGTAAATCCAATTTATTTGTACAGACAAAATATATAGTTTTTTTACAATGATGAATATGCGTATTCTTGGACATTACTGCGGGTATAAGTCGCTCATTGTAGCATCATTTATTGACAAACAAGTAGAATTAGATGACCTTCTCTTTGACGATTCTTTGGTCTCTGATGGTATTGATTTGAGATCTTGAAGAAGAGAAATTTTTGGATCAAAGCAACTAGACACAAAAAAAGCAGGTTGTGAAGGTATTGGCAGAGATACAGAAAAACTAGTGAGCATAAGAACTATTGACGCCATTGTAGGTCTGTCAGCTGCTTCTTGTTGAACACATAGCAACCCAATATGAATGCATCGCATGATGTCATGCAAGGATCGTGAAGAAGTCCTCAATGAGGGATCTATTACATTTGTTGCCGTTCCTTCGTGCCAATTTTTCCAAGCCTATGAGAAAGTGACACGTTTAACAAATAAAATATTCAAAATTATCATTGCTTTCTGCAGAATGACGAACAAGGCTTAATTTTACTTACATAACTTAGGAGGTCCTCCACATTCTCCCCATTTTGGAAACTATTAGTTTTTTGACCACTTATGATTTCCAGAACTAGGACACCAAAGCTGAAGACATCTGATTTACTAGAGAATTGTCCGTGAAATGCGTACTCAGGTGCCATATATCCACTGCAATTGTGAGTTTGGAAGTCTATAGTCAGTTACCAATATGTAGATATATACAGATATGTTTAATATGATACATGAATTGTCGGCAGTACTTCTTTGTTGCTTTTCATGCACAACAATAATCCTATGAGACCAAGCGTTTTGGAAGAAATCTTACTAGGTTCCTACTATCCTACTAGTACTACTATGAGTCTGGTCTTGGACGAATAACCTCGCCATGCCAAAATCTGATATTTTGGGATTAATCTTTCCATCTAACAAGATATTGCTAGCTTTAAGATCACGGTGTATGATCTTGAGTCGAGAGTCTTCGTGTAGATAAAGAACTCCCTTAGCAATTCCCCTTATGATTTCATAGCATCTATCCCAGTCCAATTTTGGACGCTTGATTGGATCTACGAGTTCAAATAGGCATATGATGTTGTGAGGAATCAAAGACGACAACTGTGCTTAAAATGACAAGCAATTACATGTATAAGCAATTTATTGTAAAAAAAATAAGATTTACTTCAAATAGAATGTTACCAAATAAGAAATGGTCAAGACTTCCATTCTCGACAAATTCATATATAAGAAGCCGCTCGCTTCCTTGTAAAGAGAAACCTAAGAGCCTTACTAGATTCACGTGTTGAAGACTCTCCATTAACAAGACCTCATTCTTAAATTCGCGATCACCTTGCCTCGAATTCATAGACAACCTTTTCAAAGCTATTTCTTGCCCACTGACAAGTTTTCCCTGAAAATAAAATTTGGATAAATGAATAGTTTGGATAAATGCCAATACTCTAAACCGATATTTGAGTTACTTTATTAAATAGCAAAGTTCTACTCGTATATATTGCAACAATATTTTAATAATTACCTTGTAAACAATGCCAAATCCACCTTGCCCGAGCATGTTAGCATCGGAGAAATTATCTGTTGCGGCTCTAATTATACCGAATTCATAGTACACGGATTCAACAGAACTAATTTCATCGTGAGCTTGAAAACGTATACAAGAACATTTTAGGTGAATTGTAGGTGAAAGAAAACTAAATAAAGGTTTATGTACGTATAAAAGTAGATATATCTAAAGAATATTAAAAGCTTACTTTCAAGTTTTGCCCTCGGTTTATGATTTTGTCTAAACCTTCGGAAGAAACCAATGCAAAGAGCAACAATTAGACCCACGATAATTGGAACAATAACAATAATGATAGTTCGAGTTGTATTTTCGTCCTTTCCTGCAGTATCAGAATAAAATCGCATCAATTTATCTTTAAGATTATTGCTTTGAATTTTTATGTTAGTTTGATCAAATCTAACATTTTTTCTAGGAAAGGTTTGGAAGGATTAGATGGTATAATGAACAACTTTTTAATTTTTATTCTTCTTTAATATTATTTACTAGTGTTCAAACATGCTATTAATGTGATTCAATAAGATTACAAGACCATTATTAACTGCATGGTGATGAGTATATAGAAGTAGTATCTCTTATATAATATGCTATAGGTTACGCCAAAATAGAAGTCAAAGTATTTTCTCACCTGGTGGTGCCGGTAGTGGTGGTGGTGGTGGTGGTGCTGGTGTTGATGGTGACATTGGTGGTGGTGGTGCCGGCAGAGAAGTATCATTATAAAACAAATAGGTTTCGTAGCGAAGAAGGCAGCTGGGGCAATATACTCCGAATCCTTGTTTTCCATTACAACATTGTGGTATAATTTCAGCAACCTGGATTAAGCAATCACTACAATCATCTGAGCTTAAATCAGGAGTGCACTGTACTAGTCCATAAAGTGTCATGGGAGCAATCACTTTGGCAGCAGCAAACTTCTTGAGAGCGCCACCATAAGCAGCCTGGCTGCGGAGATTATCCAACAATGTTCTCAAATCCCTGTTGAACTCTTCCCGATTTGGGGAGTCGAATCTTACAAGCCACGCATTGCGAGGGTCAGTTTCAAGTTTTCCAAATATTGAGTCGTTAGAGTAGCGTAACATGCATTGACCACCCTCAGCCCAATAGATCGCCTGTTTTTGGTGAGGACAGAATTGTAAGAGGGCATCCGTAGCATTATTGATACAACTACGACATTTATCAAGCTGAAAGTCTCCTCTACAGAGTGCCATTGCATTCACTCTATCGAAATTTTCTCCATATGAGGCACTGTAAAATCCATTGCCATCAATTAAAGAAGTGATAGAGTAGAGGAGGGTATCGAGATTTGCCTTGTACGTGCTATTACTTGTGTAGTTACCATTGGTGAGACACCAATGATCCTGGGATTTAACCATAGCCAAAAAGTGTGTCAGATTTAGGAAAATGAGAGCAAGCCATATCCAAGAACTCATAACTGCAGTTTGTATTCGTGTCTAATATGGAGAGAACACAAATTGAACTAGAATTGCTATGCTTTAGTATTAATTACAAGAATCAATTTCCGATAGTCAGCCAGTGCTTTCCTTTGCAAAGAAATAGTTCTTTTCTAGAATACGTTGAATAAGTACATGTGTTGAATAACTTTACTAAATATTATTTTTTAATAATATTATTTTATGTTTGGGTAATTAATTTTGAGAAAACACCTTCTATAAATCATATTTATTTGTTTGATCTTTAGAAATATATCAAATTGCTTCTATAAATTACTTTTTATTCACATATATTCTATACTATCATTTATAAGCAACTACCATGCATGCACAGTTTTAAGATTTATCTTAATATTAAGCTGTCTCATATCATCATCATCATTTTATATTTTAAATGACATTTACCATTCCAAAGAAATAGTCCTTTTCTAGAATACGTCGAAGAAGTACACGCATTGAATAACTTTACTAAATATTATTTTTTAGTAATATTATTTTATGTTTGGGTAATTAATTTTGAGAAAACACCTTCTATAAATCATATTATTTGTTTGATCTTTAGAAATATATCGAATTGCTTCTATAAATTACTTTTTATTCACATATATTCTGTACTATCATTTATAAGCAACTGCCATACATGCACAGCTTTAAGATTTATCTTAATATTAAGCTGTCTCATATCATCATCATCATTTTATATTTTAAATGACATTTACCATTCCAAAGAAATAGTCCTTTTCTAGAATACGTTGAATAAGTACACGCGTTGAATAACTTTACTAAATATTATTTTTTAATAATATTATTTTATGTTTGGGTAATTAATTTTGAGAAAACACCTTCTATAAATCATATTATTTGTTTGATCTTTAGAAATATATCGAATTGCTTCTATAAATTACTTTTTATTCACATATATTATGTACTATCATGTATAAGCAACTGCCATACATGCACAGTTTTAAGATTTATCTTAATATTAAGCTGTCCCATATATCATCATCATCATTTTATATTTTAAATGACATTTACCATTCCAAAGAAAGTTATTCTTTCAACAGAAGTTTCTTCATTTTACATGCTATTACTTGTGTAATTACCACAAATGCTTCTGGGATTTAACCAAAGCAAAAAAGTTTGTAAGCTATAGGAAAATGAAAGGTAGCCATTTCCATGAAGCCATCGCTGCGATGTCTATATATCTCAAATATGGAGAGAATAAAATATTGAAAGTGCACAGAAATTGAATTAGAATCAGTATAAAGTAGATCTTATACGAATCAAACCAATAATTAATCGTTACCTTGTACAAGCACGAGATACAAAATGATAAAGCACATTGTCCACAAATCGATACATGTCAGACTGCATCAACCCACACAATATGTAAAACTTATATACATCACTAACAAATTAAATTATGGTACAAAAAATTTAAGTCATGTACACATATTGTACACATATCATTAAGTGTGTGTGATTAATCTTTTTAGGAAGAAGAGCTCAATCCCTTTTTTTTATTAATTATAGTTTATATGATGCCTTAATCATTCATCTTAAAAGGTTAACTATTCAAAAGGGTAAACTCAAGAAATTGATTATTATTTCATATTTAGAGCTTGTTTGGGAGGGATTTTCGGGGGAAGAATTGATGTTGAATAGTGATATGATGGGAGATGTGTGGTTGAAAAAGAAGAAAAAATTATTGATGTGATGGAAAATATTATTTTATTGAATAATGTGTTGTTGAAAATGAGAATTGATTTACTGTAGAAGAATCTAAATCCCTCCCAAATAGAGCCTTAAACTGTGTGAGATTTTATCATTAATATGCCTCAAAGTATGGTGACTCGTTTGATATTTTATCATTAAAAATTGAATTATTTGTTTGGGTTTCAGACATATAGAAATGCTCCTTTCAGCTTTTTATAAAGCTTGGATCCCAATTAAATTTTGTTAAGCCTTGATCTTGATGGGTATTTAAGTCAAATCATAAGTAGATTGTACCCTCGCCAACGTCTTTGCCACGACAGGAGGGGCGGGGTGATGGCTTGTTTTCAACGTCAGTGATAAAGTAGCCATTATTTTCAAGTCTAAAGATTGAACATTGACTAGGACGTGGATAATGTTCAAGAAAAGAAGGGGGAAGGGCTTAGTATTTTCCCATACTGACCATTTCAAATAGATTTTTCTTCTTTCTACCCACCAACAAATCGTGTCAAACTTTCCATCCTGATCACACTGGAAAACCTTAGGCCCTGTTCTCTTTGTCGTTTTCAAGCCGTTTTCTGTTTTCGATTTTCCAAAACAACGAAAACGCGTTCTCTTCCATATTTTTGAAAACGCATTTTGAAAAACAAAAAAAAATGTACACAAAACACAAAATGGCAAAAACGAAAAACCGTTTCCAAGCCAATCCCACGAAAAACTCCAAAACACAGGAAACAGCCGTTTCCTTTCCCAACCCACCACCGTTCCTTCTTCTCCCGTTCCTTCTTCCGCCAAAAGAATGGAGCAGCCATTTTCCAATCCTCTAAACAGTGATTTGCTATGGTGAAGACCACAATTATGTAGCACAAAACTTGCCGGTAATCGGTAGCGCCGCTGTCACTCCCCTTTCCATGTAAACACAAGAGCTTTTGCTGGTCGCTCAGTTTCTGCACTTGGGCTCTCTTTGCCATGCCTTAAATCTCCACTTTATAGCCAACGGAAAAGAAATCTGGTAATTAGGGACTCTATTGCTGTTGAACAGCAGACTCAAACTAAGGCTGCTGTGATTAGAATTGGCACTCGGGGAAGGTAATGCTCGTAATTTGACTTTCTGGGTATGGGTTGATTATTGTTAAACTTGAGTATTAAAATGCACGGTTGACTGTTTAATGTTTTTGATTTTTTATTTTATTTATGTGATAGAGATTGCACATTGAGCTTGTGTTACGATGAGGAAGAGTATATTGCAGTTAAAATGGATTTTTGAGCTTAAAGATGGATGTGTGGACATTCTTGAGCTTGAATTCTTGTGATTGTTTTAATATTTTTAATAAAATAGAATCCTGGTTTCAATTGAGAGTAATAAGGTATGTAAGAGATTTAATTGGATGATTTTTGATTTCCTTTTCTATTCATTACTTTAGACTGTCTCAATACATTTAATGTTACTATAGATTGTTTACTGTATATAAACATCAGAAGTGCAACACGAGAAGTTACCATTGAAGTTTGTCGACTTATCGAGTAAACTCCCCAGCTCAACGTTGATGACTTAAAACATACAAAAGATAAGGCTACTGATGCCAAGACTGAAACTAAGAAAGAAGAAGCCCATGAATCTGATGACGAAGAAGATGAAGATGATTCGGAGGATAGTGGATCTGATGATTTATCAGGAGGAATGGTATATCTCCATTCTCATTGTGCGAATCTCTTTGTTTTATTCCTTGAGATCATTCATTACAAATTCTACATTTTCTTGTGTTTTAGATTATTCTTTGGGTGTGTAATTGTAAAAATATTGTATTTCTACTGTTGTGATTAATTCTTCAAATAATATTATGTGCTGCCAAGACTCCAACATCATTTTTCTTATGAGTAAAATAACTTAGCTTTACATACACAGATAAGTTTGGCCGATGATAGTCATGAAATTTTTCTACTTATCAGCTTCCATAGATTTGATTGAATTTTTTTTGTTGCAATCTAATGTAGCATCTTGGATTTTAATGTTTACTTTTCTTGCACATGACAGCATTTCCAGAGTGTCCAATTATTATATCATGGTCTGACGAACAATATTTACAACTTTGTATAATCTGATATCACCAGGACTTTCAAAATTTATTCCGAAAACATGTATAGTTTGTAAAATTATCTTTTTATGCTATATTTAGGTGCTGAATTCTTTATGGTCTTATTGTCGGCATTATTCTATCTTCTCGTGCTGGTCAGTCAAGAGCAGCCTAGACGCGGGCATTTAGCTCGAGATTGCTGTTTGTTTCTTGGTATGAAATGGTTGTTGGACTACGGCAGAGTTTCTTAGTTTTGAGCTTTATGTGTGTGTGGCAATTTCCAGGCCATAAGTTAGCTATTGATATGTACTGATGGTAAATGTAGATGGATTCTAGTTCTCCCCCCTTAATAAATTTGTTTTTGAGTGCTATATATAATGTGGTATCTTGCTAGAACCAGATTTGATTTGTGAAGCCATTATTTGTATTGTCATTATTTTCTTTTTACAACTTCAATCCACAAGTGTAATTTATTGGGCATATGCTTAAAATGAAGTCATTTTTTTTCGAACATGTTTCTTCAAGTTACTTTTTTTACCGACAAAACTTGCTAGAAGAGTAACTTTATATCACAATAAAAAATACTTTTTAGTGGCGAAAAACATATTTCTTAACTTTCAAAATATTTATTAACACATCAACATGAGATTAGTGCTCCCTTTTTTGCAACTTAATTAGGTTTGGTTGTGACTTGAAACTAGTTAATACTTGTCACAAGTTACGTACAAGTAGAAAAATAAGGATTTGTCAAATTTAATTTAGGTTATGTTTTTTATATATGGAAAAGAATATTTCAAGATTAACCAACTTCAAAATTTATATGTTATTTAATACTATATTAACATTAAACTATTAAAATTTATTGAATAAAAAATTCTCAAAAAAGATTCTCAAAATCTCAAAGTAAACACGTTTTCAAGTTTTCTATTTTGAGAAACAGTTTTTCAGAATGAGAAAGAGAACGAGTTTTCAGTAATTCCAAAATAGACACTCAAAACAGAAAATACAAAATGAATTCAAAACTCAAAACACAAAACTGAAACACGAAAAGAACGGCACCTTATATTTTTGGCAAATTGATTTTTCACCAATTTTTAAAATTGGTCAAAAAACTTGTGGAATTCAGACTTTGGCCTTAATGGATACAACCATGTGAATAAGGAGAAATCTTCAACAAACATTGCATTGTATTGATTTTTTTTTTTTATTAGAGGCTAGTGGGGCTGGTCCTCAAAAATTAGAAGGTAACTTTTTTTGGGGGGGGGGGGGGGGGGGGGGGGGTGAAATTTTTTTTTTTTATATAACATTTGAAAGGTACCTTGAAACTTTTTTTCTGTTTGACAATTAACACGTATAGGAGGTGAGTCACACAATGAGACACATTAATAATTTTTTTCCCCTTTAACAAAGTAATTAACTTTGGACGTGAATGCCCTAGCGGTCGAAGCCAAATAGTTCGAATCGAACCACCTTTTCTTAATATGCTTAAAGTTTGATGAGAGATTCCATCCAAGGCATATAGCTAAACCTTCTTATGCCCCTTGCGATTATCCTTTGGTTTTGGTCTTGAACAACAAGCCCACAATAGGTGAACTCAAAAGAACAACGATTATTTGAAGTACACTTTCCAATGGGCACTAAGTTTTTCTTTTTTTTTTTTCAAATCTAGGAGTACAAGACCATTGTTCAGTTTAAAGCATGTTTCCTTTTGTCATAACATTTAAAAAAAAAAAATTGTAGAGTCAAAGTTTAGTAATAAATACTTCTGGTCTGCATTTTTCTCACATTCTCCCATACCTCACAATATTTACCTTTTTCAATGGCTTAGATTAAATCACGTTAAATTCTTAAAAAAAGAGCAAAAATGATGGGATGGATCGACATGCCAAGCACTACTCTGTAAAATTATCTCAGATTCTCAAAAAATCATAATGATTTTAAAATTCACCAAACTGGGCTATAATACACCATAAAGCAAAATCAAACTCAAATGCGTTTAAAGAAGACCTCTTGCTAGATTGTACACTTTCTACTATGCTGAAAGCATGCTCAACAAAATCAACATCTAAATACCTTTTTCCACTAGGCCCGTCCTTAACAATTGAATACAATGGCACCACAAGTGATGGTGACAAAACAGTTTATCCATATTTTATGAACTCAACTTAGTAGTATTCTTCAAATCCGACCTTTTACGACCTCTTAAAGGTATTGTACCAAACTGAATGTCCACCATGGTACTGAACCTGTGCTGATTGACTCTTCTAGATTATGCACAACCCTGCAAGATGTATGATTGAGACCTTTATTGTTCCTCCAATACAACCTGAACACCCATACAAACTTTTAACACTCTACCTCCACCAAAGAACTCATAAACTTTTGAATCAATGATAGACAATGAGATGAGATTCTTCTTCAAACCTTGAAAATGTCAAACCTGGTTATATATTTTAATTGTCTCATCCAATAGCTTTAATCTGACCGTACAAATTCCAGCAACCCAACAAGATGTGTTGCTTTCCATAACCATGAAATCTTTGGAAATGGTTTCATATGTAGTAAACAATTTATTAGGACACATATGAAACACACACGCTGAATCCAAAATCCAATCATCTTCTAG
Organism: Fraxinus americana; assembly: GCA_035079005.1. Classification (NCBI taxonomy): domain Eukaryota; kingdom Viridiplantae; phylum Streptophyta; class Magnoliopsida; order Lamiales; family Oleaceae; genus Fraxinus; species Fraxinus americana. The sequence continues at coordinate 59,921 of JAVHZT010000112.1, read as the reverse complement.
TTTAGACTCAATGTCAGAAATAGCCAAGAGATCTCCCTCACTTACAATATTCTTTGCGAGGTTTGCTTCACCTGAAGTCTCCGATTATTTTCCATATTGACTTGCAGCTAACTTTTATTTATTCTGCAATTTGTAGCAATCCTTCTTAATGTGCCCCCCTCTTCTTACAGAAGTTACAAATTTGATTACTGGACTTCGATCTGCCCCTTCTAGAACAACCATGAACAACAAGGCTTTCTCCATCTTACGCCTTAGATACCAGATGTTTTATCTTCTCTTTTAAAAATAAAGCATCATACGCCCCCTCTATGTTGAGATTATCATGACTATACAAGATCGTGTCTCTAAATGAAGAAAATGAAACAGGAAACGAACACAATAGGATCAATACAAAATCTTCTTCATCATACTTTATTTCCAAAGTTTCCAAATCAGCGACAATCTCTTTGAATACAGCTAGGTAATCTTTCAATGATCATTCTTCTGCCATTTGATAAGAATATAAATGATGCTTGAGATGCAACTTGGTTGTAAGAGTTTTAGTCATATACAATTGCTCCAACTTCAACAATAAAGCAACTATTACACCTTTCTTTAAAACGTCCCGAAGAATAGTATTTGATAGATGAAGATGAATGTAAAAAATTGCCTTCTTATCCTTCTGTAATTTCTCATCCAAGGTCAAAGTTGTGGGTATCTTGTTAATTCCCAACAACAGACCATCCAAATCCTACTGTGTGAGTAGTGTACGCATTTTAACATGCCATAGAGAAATTTTAGTGCTTCGATCCAAAAACGGAATGTCATACTTCATAGAGGCCATCACGAACAAAAACCTCGAACAAATCAAATCTTGCGCTCTACGGAACTGCTGAATATAGGCTCTGATACCACTTGTTGTGTTAATTATGCCTAGAATCTTTGATACCAATTGTTGGGAATTCAAGGATCATGTATCGTTCGATACCACTTGATATGAAATCAACCACCGAATTGAAATGTTGAAGTTATATGGTAGAATGATGAAGTGTTTGATCACAAGTAAAGGAATAAAAGAAGATAGGAAAATATAGCAGAGAAATTAAGAGATTTTATTTCATCACAAATAATGAAGATGAAGAAATATTACAATGATCCCAAAAGCTAGTAATCATTTTTCTCACACTATTCTCACATCATAAAATCGTATAGAAAACCCTAATAGGGAACATGTAGAGGACATTCAAACCTTCCTAGTAGAGTTGTTGATTAAGTAGGATGCCAAAAAATCGAGTCCAAAATGAAAAATAAGAAAAAAAGGAGAAAAATTCGGAAAAGGCGCTATGGCCCCACCTTCGGGCGCCCAACATCGGTGTCGGTACTATGGCGCTTCATTGCCCAGGGCAAAAAAATGAAAAGGGATGTTGCGGCACTGCGATGCAGGGCGTTATGCTCTTTTTTTATTCCAAGTTTTTTTCTTTATTCCGAACTCTTTTTCAAGTCTAATATCAATTTCCAACTCCCAATGGGCTTCCAAAATAGAATTTCAACTTGACATAGAACTCCAATAGTATTCCAACCTGAATTCTTTTTAACGTGCACTTCAATTAAATGCTTCAATTACTTCAACAAGGAATTCTAGTCACATCCAAATTCTAATAAAATATGTTGAACATTGTTCACATTAAAAATCAGGAGTGATTTTGGAAGTGATGGAAGTTGTTAACCATGAGAAAAACAAGAAAAAACAAAACGAGAACAAAAAATGGTGAAGGTCGAAAAATGGTTTGGGCAGCCGCCTAGCCTTGTGTTCTAATTACAGTGACCGTTTTGTTGAACTGGGCAGGCGTCCGATTTTGTACTGGGTGGCTGCCTAGTACAACAATTTGCCCATCAGGGTTTTGAATTCTAGAGTTGTTTAAAAGAGTTTTACATAATTTTGGCTTAGTTTTTGCACATTTTTTTGCAAGGTGATTGTAATTCTATATAAATAAGTGATTTTCATAATTGAAAACAACTCACTAACATCAAATTGATTCCATTACATCCAAAATCTACTATCAAACCAAGTTTTTATAATTTTGTTCTTTAGTTCCTTTTTCCAAATTTTGTTTGCTTGATTCAAACTTGGATTAAAGTTTGTTTACTCCTACAAACTATTTGTCATAAACCCTTCAAGTACTTACCCCGATGGCGGTAAATATCATTTGAGACAGTGATTCATAGTCGTGTTGAAACCTTCCATTTTAGCGATTTCTTGTTGCTGATTTTATTTTTGTTCTTCATCAACTTTTCTCATTAATCTCAAATGACATTTTCAACATGGAGAACGAGATAACCATGGCAATGATAAAGATGATGAATCAAAATCTTTTGAGACTTAGCGATTCGATGAGTCGGACTTTACAAGATGGAAGGACAAGTTGAAGTTTCTTCTCACAACCTTCAAGTTCTTTTAATTTTGGATCCAGACTTCGCACCAATGGCAGAACCAATCCCAAATGACACCGAAAAAATAAGGGCGAAAAGGAAGAAGATAGAGGAAGATGAATTGATATGTAGAGGACACATTTTGAACACTCTCTCCGATTGCCTCTATAATCTTTACACAAACTACACCTTGACAAAGGAGATATATGAATCGTTGGAAATCAAATATAAAGCCGAGGAGGAAAATACCAAGAGGTTTCTTATTTCTAAGTATTTTGATTTCAAATTTTTGGATAACCTGCCATTGATAGACTAGGACATTTTCTACTTTAAAAAGAATGATTAAAACCGGAATGATTTCATGTGAAAACATAGAATACCATAAATGTGCATTATATGTTAAGTCTAAAATGATTAAGAAATATTTTCATAGTGTTGAAAGGAAATATAATTTTCTAAATTTAATTCATTCCGATATATGTGAATTAAATGAAATATTAACTAGATGAGGTAATAGATACTTCGTAACATTTATAGACGATCATTTTAGGTTTTGCTATATCTACTTGATGACACGTAAGGATGAAGCCTTTAACATGTTTTAGATATACAAAACCGAAGTAGAAAATCAATTAAATAGAAAGATTAAAATTCTTAGAAGTGATAGGAGATGTGAATATTTCTCTAGTGAATTTAATCTTTTGTTTTTTGTGAAGAACATGGCATAATACATCAATATAGTGCACCTAGAACACCAGAACAAAATTGTTTGGTTGAGAGAAAGAAGAAGACACTAGTTGAAATGATAAATGCTATGTTATTAAATGCTAAGTTGCCATCTAATTTATAGGGTGAAGCTTTATTAAGTGTGTGTCACATATTTTATAAGATTCCTACTAAAAGATTTAAGGTTTATCCATATGAATTGTGGAAAGAGGGAAAACTAAACATTGGTCATCTGAAAGTGTGGGGGTATCTTGCTTATAGTAAGAATAAGGATCCTAAAAATACTAAGTTGAGTCCTAGAGAGATCAAATGCGCTTTTGTAGGATATGCCCAAAATAGCAAGGCGTATCGTTTGTTAAACTTGGAATCAATATTATTGAATCCCATGAAGTAGAGTTATTTAAGGATATGTTATCTTCGGATAATAATTCTCTAAAAGAACCTCAAGTGGATATTCCTAGCTCTGCAAGATCACGAATCAGACTCTCAACTTATTTCTTTCTATTTAGTTGAGGGAAATAAGAAAACTGTCACAAGAACTATTCCATATTGAGTCCTAGAGAGATCAAATGCGCTTTTGTAGGAAATGCCCAAAATAGCAAGGCGTATCGTTTATTAAACTTGGAAACCAATATTATTGAATCCCATGAAGTAGAGTAATTTGAGGATATGTTATCTTCAGATAATAATTCTCTAAAAGAACCTCAAGTGGAGATTCCTAGCTCTGCAAGATCACAATTAGAAATACCTTTCGAGGATGTTGAAACAGGTAAACTTCACAAAATCAAATGAGCTCGAAAGGATAAAGTCCTAGGATTGGATGAATTAGACTCTCAACTTATTTATTTCTATTTAGTTGAGGGAAATAAGAAGGCTGTCACAAGAACTATTCTGTGTGTTCTTCAAGTAGAAATCAATCCTAAAACTTATCAAGAACCAATGTCATCTAGAGATAGTACCTTTTGGAAGGATATTATAAATGATGAGATTGATTCAATAATGTCAAACAATACTTGAAAATTAGTCGATTTACCAACTGCATCAAAACCTATAGGTTGTAAATGGGTATTTCGGAGGAAGTATAATGTGGACGGTACTCTTAATACCTTTAAGCTAGTTTAGTGGCTAAAGGATATCAACAAAAAGAAGGAATATATTACTTGAACACATATGCACCCATTGCACGAATCACGTCAATTAGGATTACATTCACTTTAGCTTGAATATATGATTTTCATATACATCAAATGGATGTTAAAACGACATTCTTAAATCGGGATCTCGATAAGGAGATCTCTATAGAACAATCGGAAGGATTTGTTCAAACCAGAAATGAGAATAAAGTATGCAAACTAATAAAATCCTTATATGGATTAAAACGAGTACCAAAGAAATGGCAGACTTAACAATAATGCCTTTTGGATTAAAACATAATAGTGTTGATAAATATTTATATTCAAAAGCCTACGATAATCATGTTGTGCTCATTTGTTTATACGTGGAGGACATAGCAATCAAATGCAACGTATAAAAGAAACAAAGATGTCTCTATCTTCTACATTTAAAATGAAAGATCTTGGTCAAGTGGATACCATACTAGGTATCAAAGTCACCAAAACTGGTGAGGGTTATATGTTAAGCCAATCACATTGTGTTGAGAATGTGATTAATGAGTTTAAACACTTAACATTAAAGAGGCTAATACACCATTTGATCCAAGTTTGAAGCTTATGAAGAATGATGGAAGATCTATAGCACAACTTGAGTATACAAGTGCTATCGAGAGTCTAATGTATGATGTGTAATGTGCAAGACCCGACATAGCATTTGTAATTAGTAAACTTAGTCGGTTTACTAACAATCCAAGTAAAGAACATTGGAAGGCTTCTGGGAGGGTTCTTGCTTATTTGAAAAAAAAACCAAAGATCTAGATCTCCAATATTCTAAGTTGTTGACAATCCTAGAAGGATTCACCGATACTAGTTGGATATCTAGTGTTGGTGAGAATAAATCAACAACGGATTAGGTATTTACCCTTGAAAATATCCTAAGTGGTCTCTTGAAAATCTAAGAAACAAACATGTATTACTCACTCAACTATGGAATTCAAATTTGTGGTATTAGCTGAAATCGGAAAAGAAGTTGAATGGCTTAGGGATTTAATGTACGAAATTCCATTGGGAAAAATGAATAATTTTTATCTATCCATCTTATGTGATAGTCAAGCCACTTTAGGTAGCGCATACAAAGAAGTATATAATGGTAAGTCTAGACATATGAGTTCAAGACATGACTATGTGAGAAAATTAATCAAAGATGGAATAATTTTACTTACTTATGTGAAGTCAAATGAGAATTTGGCTGATCCGTTCACTAAACCGCTCACAAGGGAATTAGTGCGAAAAATAACTAGTAGGATGGGGTTAAAACTCCGTAATTAAATCAACTAATGACGGTAACCCTACCTAACTATACTAATAAGTACACTTTGGGTTCAATGTTAACAACAAGTCATTCGATAAATGGATAGATTCAGCACTTATTTTCTCTTTTAAAACCCTATCATATGTTACAAATGTTGGTTGTCATGAATAGGAGGGTTGAGATTCTAAAACTCTTAATAAAGTTCAGATTGGTGGATCAAGTAGTGCTAAAAGTGCTAAAGATACTGTAAGAACGTTACCTATATAAACTTCGAGGTGGTGCCGCTTCAATAGAGAATTGGAGTTTCTCTCTTAAAAGTTTATGAATAGAAGCACAAGGCCACAAAAGCACTAAACGAGATTGTGTAAAACTTGGAATACTTGATACTCGTGTGCATGATTTCACCTGTCTTATCACAAGGAATAATAGGTTCAAAGCTTTCATGCTCTCAGGATTTCGATAATGACTTTGTGAGATTTCAACTAAGGTTGGATTTAAATCGTAAGATATCCATATTTTATGCATAAGTGTCATTAATCTTGGGTTTGTACTCATTTTATATTGGAACAAGTGGGAGATTGTTAGATATTGTTCAAATTAATAATGATGAGTGATTTTGGAAGTGGTTAACCATGAGAAAAACAAGAGAAAACAAACGAGAACAAAAAACGATGAAGGCCAAAAAAATGTCCTGGGCGGCAAGGCCGAGCTACCACCCGACCTTGTGTTGCAAATACAGTGGCCATTTTGTTAAACTCAGTAGATGCCCAGTACAAAAATTTTCCCATTGGGTTTTTGAATTTTGATTTTATTTTGAACGGGTTTAAACCCTTTTAGCTTGGTTTTTGCACATTTTCATTACCATGTTTATCCCACTAGACTTAAGTGCTTTTTTGGTAGGGATTTTTGGGGGAAGAATTGATTTTTGAATAGTGATATGATGAGAAATGTGCGGTTGAAAAAAAAGAAAGTCGTGAGAGATAAGATGGGCTTAGACTCTCCCAAACCAGACAGTATGCACAATATGATAAAGCTCCGGTGCGAAGTAAGGTCGTTACAATTCTATACCAAAGTTGTTAGCTTATGTACTATTCGCTATGGGAGAGCCTAGACCCATCTTACCCCTCACGGCTATGTGACGCGTCCCCCAGGATTTGAACCCAAGACCTCCATCATATGGGAGACTTAAGTTAAATTCTGCTACCAATTGAGTAAGTGTAAGATGGGCCTAGACTCTCCCAAAGCGGACAGTACGCAAGCTAATGGCTTGGGTATAGAGACCTAGGTCGTTACACTATGGACTGCAGTGGAAGAAAGCTTTGGGATATTAAACAAATCAAGAGTTATGTTCCTCACTCGAGAATTGCAAAGAACTAGGAAAGGGGCTATGACAATGAATCACTACCTTACTACTATCAAACAGTTGGCTGACAATCTATAAATAGCTGGAAAAACTATCGATCAAAGTGATCTCATAACACAAGTTCTATCAAGTTTGGCTGAAGAATACACACCTATAGTGGTACAAATCAGTGGTAGGGATAATATATCCTGGTACGAGCTGTCATCTGTACTCATGACATTTGAAAGTTGACTTGAACATCTGAATCAAGTCAAGAACAATTTTACATCACTAAATGTCAGTCAGTCAAGTGTCCAGTTGGCACATAGAACTAATTCAGTGGCTGGTAGAGGTTTTATAGGAGTTTCAGAGGCAGAGCAAGGGGCAGAGGTAGAGTTACAGCTGGCATGAAAAATGAAAATAGAGGACCTTGTCAAATTTGTGGACTCAACAACCACTCTGTAAGCTAGTGTTTCAATAGATATGATGAAAGATACATGGGGAGTAGACCAAGCAATTCAGGGCAACAAAATGTTAGCTCAACACCCTCAGTGTTTGCAGCTTCACCTAGACTCTGGTGTGAGTAATTATGTAACTGCTGACAAAGGTAACTTACATATTGTGAAAAAATATAAAGGTAAGGAAAAACTATTGGTTGGTGATGGTAATTTGTTGCATATTGCACATATTGGAAATGGAAAAGTTCCTACAATAAATAATAGGCCACTAACACTGAATAAATTATTTCACGTTCCTTCAATAAAAAAAACTTAGTCAGTGTATCTCGGCTCTCGAATGATAATAGTGTATTCATGAATTTTTTCTCTGACTGTTGTGTTGTCAAGGATCTCCAAACGAAGAGGATTCTGCTACAAGGAGTACTTAAGGATGGGTTGTATCAATTGAAGCTGCAAAATCACAAACCATAAAATTCTGCTATAGAGTCAAGCCACTAAAATAACCCCTACTGTCTCACAGTCACTTCCAGCAATTATCATTCATCCCAAGTTGTTCAAGTGTTAGAGTCCAAACTTGATATTTGGCATAGAAGGCTAGGTCATCCTTCAAACCTTATGATGAGTCAAGTTCTAAAGTCATGTAATAAAATCATCAAAGCTAATGAAATTCCTACATTCTGTGAATCTTGTGAATTTGGCAAGTCTCATGCTCTACCATTCAATGCATCCTTATCACATGCATCAAATCGCTTAGATCTTGTTCACGCAGATGTCTAGGGGCCTGGTCCATTAAATTCTACCATGGGGTTTATGTATTATATAATCTTTGTTGATGATCATAGTAGATTCACCTGGATATACCCAATGAAACACAAGTAAGAAGCCTTAAGTGTCTTTATTCAGTTCAAAAAATTGGTGGAAAATGAGCTGGATAGAAAAATTAAATCATTGCAGTCTGACTAGGGTAGTGAGTTTAGAAACTTTAGTAAAATAGCCTTGGAGTCTGGTATTGAACTAAGGATTCGTGTCCTTACACATCAGTACAGAATGGAAGAGCTGAACGAAAACATAGGCATATCACTAAAACTGGGCTGACCCTTTTAGCTCAAGCCAGAATGCCTTTATATTACTGGTGGGAATCCTTCAAAACAGCAACCTACCTGGTTAATAGACTGCCTACCCCTTTCCTCCAACACAGTTCACCTTATCAAACATTGTTTGAAAAGATTTTGACTATAAACAGCTAAAGACATTCGGTTGTGCCTGATTTCCCTACCTTAGACCCTATCAAAAGCATAAGTTCAACTTGTTAAGTGGCAAAAGAAAGCTATGCAAGAAGAATATAATGCTTTAATGAAAAATGAAACATGGACATTGGTACCACCTGAGGCTGGAATGAAAGTTATTGGCAACAAGTGGTATTTAGGCGGAAGCATGTTTCAGAAAGGAGAGTACACTGGCATAAAGCCAGGTTAGTTACTAAAGGTTTGCTTCAAACTCCTAGAGTAGACTTCAGTGAAACCCCCAGTCCTATTGTTAAGGCTGCATCCTTGAAAATCATCCTCACGTTTGCTGTTTCTAAGGATTGTGAGATCAGATAGATTGATATTAATAATGCCTTCCTTAATGGCAGCATGAATGAAATAGTTTATATGAACCAGCTACATGGATTCACAGATGAAAAACATCATGACTTTGTGTGTAAACTAAAAAAGGCCCTATATGGTTTAAGGCAAGCCCCAAGAGCCTGGCATGATAATCTGAAAAATACCTTGTTGGAATGGAACTTTAGATAGTCTAGGGCAGGTAACTCCATGTTCTTCATGTCAAGTGGGAATGATATATTGTTTACACTGATATATATGGATGACATAGTAATAACAGGTAACAATAACCAACAACTACAAGAGTTTATCAACAAATTGAACACCAGTTTTGCACTTAAGGACATGGGGAATCGCAGGCAGTTTTTGGGAATTGAGGTACATAGAAATACAACTAGCTGATACCTGGCTCAAAAAAGATATGCTATGGACATACTGAAAAAGTTTGATTATGAAAACCTGAAACCAAGCCTAACACCTATGGCAGTAGGCAAACTAATCTCTAAGACTGATGGACAGATAATGAATGATCCAACCTTATATAGAGTACAATCGGTGGTCTCCAATAACTGGCTCACACAAGATCGGATATCACTTACTCTGTGAATATATTAAGTCAATTCCTTCAAACACCAACAGATGCTAATTGGAAGGGGCTTAAGAGAGTATTCAGGTATCTAAAAAGAACACTAAACCATTGTCTTACTATTCAAAGGAACGATAGTCTTGACATCACTACATTTGCTGACTCTGAATGGGCATCATGTTTAGATGACAGAAGATCTACTGTAGGGTATTGTATGTACATTGGAGATAACCTGGTGTCTTAGGGCTCTAAAAAACATTATGTGGTGGCCAGATCGAGTACAGAAGCTGAGTACAGGGCATAGTTCATTGCACTTCAGAATTTCATTAGCAAAGTAGAGCATATAGTAGTTTGATATTTTTGACAAAGTCGGCAATATAATTGATACAGCCTAAAAAGCGTTACAAACTTGTTTTATCTAGAATTTCATTTGAATATTTATTAGTGAATTCTAAACTTCTTTGAATTAGTGTGTGTGTTCCAGATGCATGTAATGACCTAAGAACTTTATACGTGTCTGACAAAGAACAGTTTTCTTAGTTGAGACGGTTAAATATTATTCTTTATGATATGAATGAATGCTTTGAGATGTTTAAAATACTGTTCTAAACTTTTTGAAAAAATGAAAATATCATCAATATAATAAATAATAAATTTGAATAAGGATTGAAAATATCATTCACAATTTTTTAAAATTTTGAGCGAGCATTTTTAGACATAATGGCATAACATTCCACTCGTATTATCCAAAAGGGACATTGAAAACGATTTTATATCTATCTTCTACTTTAATTTGAATTTGCCAAAAACCTAACTTCATATCCAATTTAGAGAAGATAACAGTTTTGAATAATATATTTAACACATGTTTCTTTTGAGGTAATGAATATATAATCCATTGAAGAGTTTTACTGAGAGGTTTATAATTGATATCGAGGCGAGGAACACCTCGTTCAATTTCAGCAGAATTATTGACCTATAAAGGTGAGCAGCTCCAAGGTGATTTATTTGGACGTATTAATCCTTTATCGAGTAAATCATTAATTTCCTTAATATAGTGATCAAGCAATTCCTTGTTCATTTGAATCGGATAAGATTTTATAAGAATTCTTGACTCATGAAAATCAAAATTGTAAGGAAGTCAAACAACATGTTTTGTTTTTTTTTTTTTTTTTATCCCAAAAAGCATTAGGAATAATTGAACATATTTCATTTTCAATTTGTTTTTGGAAAAATGAAATTTTCTCTTTTATTGGAGAGTTTTTTAATTGCTTTTCAATTTTTTGAAATTTAATTTCTTCTCTGTGAAGTTGAATATGTTTTTTTCATAAAATTAATACAATTAATAATTTTTTAAATAGACGCTTCTTTAAAAGAAGTAACATCTTTATAAGAAGTAGGATTTGTAAATTTAAAAAATACTTCTTGGTTAAAAATGTCTGTAGTAAGTCCTTTTAAATTAGCTTGAAAATGATAAATTTGAACGATAAAAGGAATTCCAAGAATTATTTCTTGATCTAAATCTTTGACTACATAAAAAAATATTTTTGAAGCAAATATTTGAATTACAAATATTAGCTTTTTAAAGTTTATATTGAGTTTTTGGTTACTAGCACCATAAAGACGCTTAGTAGTTTTTTCAAAATATTTTGTAGGAATAAGACAATCCCTGATACAGTTTTGATCAGCACCAGAATCAATTAAGACTCTAGTAGTAAGTTTGAATTCTTTGTTGACTACAATAGTTATATTGCAATACCATTTTTTAAGTTGAATACGATTGACAACATTGACGTTTTCTTCTTTTGTCTGAGAAATATTTTCATCATCAGAAGAGGAATTAAAAGTTCCTTTGGAAATCTCTTGTTCCAATTTTTTGGTTTTTAAGAGAGCAACTTCAATACGAACATCTTTCATATGACATTCTAAAATTGAAATTTGAGATTTCATTAATTTCTGAACCTAATTCCGAACATGAGACTTTTGAAGAAGAAGATGAACCATCAGTATTAAGCCGATTTAATACGTTTTTCATATTAAATGGAGTTACCAGATATGTCGAAGAACTTGGAAGAAGCAGAGAGAACCTTTTCTTTAATTGGGGATCTTCAATTTTCTCTATTATTTCTTGAATAAATTCTTCTTCTTTAATAAGAACATTTATTAGGCGCGGGACGAGCACCTGTTGAACGCTCGAGCGGCTCCTGGGCTTTTCAAGAGCAGTTGGCCTCAAGTAATAGTGCTCGAGCGGCTTTTTTGAGAAAAATCATGTCTGTTGAACAAGGAATGTGTGGTGTCTATTTGAACACAACTTTTGACTTCTTATTAATAGGCTCCCATGTTCTGTAGAATCTATATCATTAATAAACATTATATTCATTCTTTTCCAAAGATTTTTGCATCATAATTTCTTGTCATTTAGAGAGTAGATAGCATATTCTTCGAGTTCTTCATTCTTGCCATTTGAAGTGCTTTTGCAACAAGAAAAATGTCATATCTTGGGAGACGATTACCAACATACCATAAACACATAGGCAGGGCAAATTCGTCTTAAAGAGATATAGTCGAACTCTAGCGTCGGTCTACCATATTCATTCTACATTCTTCATTTTTGTGGTTTGTTTTATTATTTCAAGTAAGTTATTCACTTTGTTTTTATTTCAAAATATATATTTTATCTTCACTATTTACCCAACATATAGAACTACTTATGTCCATTCTAAACTAACTATTCACAACATATTGTGAGTTATTGCTAAGCATTGAGCCATAATATTATATGAGAAAAATGAATGTGTACTTAAGAGGTAAATCCAATTTATTTGTACAGACAAAATATATAGTTTTTTTACAATGATGAATATGCGTATTCTTGGACATTACTGCGGGTATAAGTCGCTCATTGTAGCATCATTTATTGACAAACAAGTAGAATTAGATGACCTTCTCTTTGACGATTCTTTGGTCTCTGATGGTATTGATTTGAGATCTCGAAGAAGAGAAATTTTTGGATCAAAGCAACTAGACACAAAAAAAGCAGGTTGTGAAGGTATTGGCAGAGTTACAGAAAAACTAGTGAGCATAAGAACTATTGACGCCATTGTAGGTCTGTCAGCTGCTTCTTGTTGAACACATAACAAACCAATATGAATGCATCGCATGATGTCATGCAAGGATCGTGAAGAAGTCCTCAATGCGGGATCTATTACATTTGTTGCCGTTCCTTCGTGCCAATTTTCCCAAGCCTGTGAGAATGTGACACGTTTAACAAATAAAATATTCAAAATTATCATTGCTTTCTTCAGAATGACGAACAAGACTTAATTTTACTTACATAACTTAGGAGGTTCTCCACATTCTCCCCCTTTTGGAAACTATTAGTTTTTTGACCACTTATGATTTCTAGAACTATGACGCCAAAGCTGAAGACATCTGATTTACTAGAGAATTGCCCGTGAAATGCGTACTCAGGTGCCATATATCCACTGCAATGGTGAGTTTGGAAGTCTATAGTCAGTTACCAATATGTAGAGATATACAGATATGTTTAATATGATACATGAATTGTCGGCAGTACTTCTTTGTTGCTTTTCATGCATAACAATAATCCTATGAGACCAAGAGTTTTGGAAGAAATCTTACTAGGTTCCTACTATCCTACTGGTACTGCTATGAGTTTGGTCTTGGACGAATAACCTCGCCATGCCAAAATCTGATATTTTGGGATTAATCTTTCCATCTAACAAGATATTGCTAGCTTTAAGATCACGGTGTATGATCTTGAGTCGAGAGTCTTCGTGTAGATAAAGAACTCCCTTAGCAATTCCCCTTATGATTTCATAGCATCTATCCCAGTCCAATTTTGGACGATTGATTGGATCTACGAGTTCAAATAGGCATATGATGTTGTGAGGAATCAAAGACGACAACTATGCTTAAAATGACAAGCAATAACATGTATAAGCAATTTGTTGTAAAAAAAATAAGATTTACTTCAAATAGAATGTTACCAAATAAGAAATGGTCAAGACTTCCATTCTCGACAAATTCATATATAAGAAGCCGCTCGCTTTCTTGTAAAGAGAAACCTAAGAGCCTTACTAGATTCACGTGTTGAAGACTCTCCATTAACAAGACCTCATTCTTAAATTCGCGATCACCTTGCCTCGAATTCATAGACAATCTTTTCACAGCTATTTCTTGCCCACTGACAAGTTTTCCCTGAAAATAAAATTTGGATAAATGAATAGTTTGGATAAATGCCAATACTCTAAACCGATATTTGAGTTACTTTATTAAATAGCAAAGTTCTACTCGTATATATTGCAACAATATTTTAATAATTACCTTGTAAACAATGCCAAATCCACCTTGCCCGAGCATGTTAGCATCGGAGAAATTATCTGTTGCGGCTCTAATTATACCGAATTCATAGTACACGGATTCAACAGAACTAATTTCATCGTGAGCTTGAAAACGTATACAAGAACATTTTAGGTGAATTGTAGGTGAAAGAAAACTAAATAAAGGTTTATGTACGTATAAAAGTAGATATATCTAAAGAATATTAAAAGCTTACTTTCAAGTTTTGCCCTCGGTTTATGATTTTGTCTAAACCTTAGGAAGAAACCAATGCAAAGAGCAACTATTAGACCCACAATAATTGGAACAATAACAATAATGATAGTTCGAGTTGTATTTTCGTCCTTTCCTGTATCAGAATAAAATCGCATCAATTTATCTTTAAGATTATTGCTTTGAATTTTTATGTTAGTTTGATCAAATCTAACTTTTTTTCTAGGAAAGGTTTGGAAGGATTAGATGGTATAATGAACAACTTTTTAATTTTTATTTTTCTTTAATATTATTTAGTAGTGTGCAAACATGCTATTAATGTGATTCAATAAGATTACAAGACCATTATTAACTGCATGGTGATGAGTATATAGAAGTAGTATCTCTTATATAACATGCTATAGGGTACGCCAAAATAGAAGTCAAAGTATTTTCTCACCTGGTGGTGCCGGTAGTGGTGGTGGTGGTGGTGGTGCTGATGTTGGTAGTGACAATGGCGGTGGTGGTGCCGGCAGAGAAGTATCATTATAAAACAAATAGGTTTCGTAGCGAAGAAGGCAGCTGGGGCAATATACTCCGAATCCTTGTTTTCCATTACAACATTGTGGTATAATCTCAGCAACCTTGATTAAGCAATCACTACAATCATCTGAGCTTAAATCAGGAGTGCACTGTACTAGTCCATAAAGTGTCAAAAGATCGGGAGCAGTCGTGTTGGCAGCAGCAAACTTCTTGCCAGCGCCACCATAAGCAGCCTGGCTGCGGAGATTATCCAACAATGTTCTCAAATCCCTGTTGAACTCTTGCCGACTTGGGGCGTCGGATGTTACATACCACTGTTGGCGAGGGTCAGTTTCAAGTTTTCCAAATATTGATTCATTAGAGTAGCGTAACATGCATTGACCACCCTCAGCCCAATAGATCGCCTGTTTTTGGTAAGGACAGAATTGTAAGAGGGCATTCGTAGCATTATTGATACAACTACGACATTTATCAAGCTGAAAGTCTCCTCTACAGAGTGCCATTGCATTCACTCTATCGAAATTATCTCCATATGAGGCACTGTAAAATCCATTGCCATCAATTAAAGAAGTGATAGAGTAGAGGAGGGTATCGAGATTTGCCTTGTACGTGCTATTACTTGTGTAGTTACCATTGGTGAGACACCAATGATTCTGGGATTTAACCATAGCCAAAAAGTGTGTCAGATTTAGGAAAATGAGAGCAAGCCATATCCAAGATTTCATAACTGCAGTTTGTATTCGTGTCTAATATGGAGAGAGCACAAATTGAACTAGAATTGCTATGCTTTAGTATTAATTACAAGAATCAATTTCCGATAGTCAGCCAGTGCTTTCCTTTGCAAAGAAATAGTTCTTTTCTAGAATACGTTGAATAAGTACACGCGTTGAATAACTTTACTAAATATTATTTTTTAATAATATTATTTTATGTTTGGGTAGTTAATTTTGAGAAAACACCTTCTATACATCATATTATTCGTTTGATCTTTAGAAATATATCGAATTGCTTCTATAAATTACTTTTTATTCACATATATTCTGTACTATCATTTATAAGCAACTGCCATACATGCACAGTTTTAAGATTTATCTTAATATTAAGCTGTCTCATATCATCATCATCATTTTATATTTTAAATGACATTTACCATTCCTAAGAAATAGTCCTTTTCTAGAATACGTTGAATAAGTACACGCGTTGAATAACTTTACTAAATATTATTTTTTAATAATATTATTTTATGTTTGGGTAATTAATTTTGAGAAAACACCTTCTATAAATCATATTATTTGTTTGATCTTTAGAAATATATCGAATTGCTTCTATAAATTACTTTTTATTCACATATATTCTGTACTATCATTTATAAGCAACTACCATGCATGCACAGTTTTAAGATTTATCTTAATATTAAGCTGTCTCATATCATCATCATCATTTTATATTTCAAATGACATTTACCATTCCAAAGAAATAGTCCTTTTCTAGAATACGTTGAATAAGTACACGCGTTGAATAACTTTACTAAATATTATTTTTTAATAATATTATTTTATGTTTGGGTAATTAATTTTGAGAAAACACCTTCTATAAATCATATTATTTGTTTGATCTTTAGAAATATATCGAATTGCTTCTATAAATTACTTTTTATTCACATATATTCGGTACTATCATTTATAAGCAACTGCCATACATGCATAGTTTTAAGATTTATCTTAATATTAAGCTGTCTCATATCATCATCATCATCATTTTATATTTTAAATGACATTTACCATTCCAAAGAAAGTTATTCTTTCAGCGGAAGTTTCTTCATTTTACATGCTATTACTTGTGTAATTACCACAAATGCTTCTGGGATTTAACCAAAGCAAAAAAGTCTGTAAGATTGAGGAAAATGAAAGGTAGCCATTTCCATGAAGCCATCGCTGCGATGTCTATATATCTCAAAGATGGAGAGAATAAAATATTGAAAGTGCACACAAATTGAATTAGAATCAGTATAAAGTAGATCTTATACGAATCAACCCAATAATTAATCGTTATTTTCCTCTAGCATCTCTAGAGTACCTTGTATAAGCATGAGATACTGATGCAGGGGAAGCTTGTAGGAACGACAAAAATCTCACAAAAAAAGCTTATAGGAACGACAAAAATCTCACAAAAAAAAATTTCAATCAATAGAAATTCAAGAAAAACTTTATTTCATTCAAAACTGAACTGCCTCAAAAGGCTTACAACATTTAAATAGCGAAACTCTAATAAAATTCGGAAAGAAATTACATAATAATAAAAAATATTATTTTTTCCAAAAATGGAAAAAATTGAGATAATCACGAATCTTGATTCTCCTAATCATCAGGATCATCCCCCAACAAACGGAAATCAAATCCGAGTTTATTTTGTCGTTCCTATAAGCTTCCCCTGCATCAGTTGGTATCTGAGCTGAAGTTGTTCCTTCATCATGCCTTCAAGGAGACGTCAAGAAGCCGGTGAAGTCCTAGTAGAGGAAACACAAGGACAAAACGAGAAAAATCTTTATTATTCAACAACTGAATGAAAATAACCCACAAGTCGGGTTAAATAGCCAGAAAAATAGCAACTATCGAAAATTTGTCAAAAATAGCAAAATACTATTATTCATACCAAAATAAAATACTTAATTAAATAAACAATATCACCAAAATCTGGCTCAAATAGTGCAATTATTCACAAAAAGGAAACCAAAAAAATTACCATAAACGGCAAAAACGCATAATTCAGGGCCTAAACGATGGAATTTACCCAAAATTTAACGTGTTTCAGGGCCAAAGGCCCTGAGTTGTGATCATTGGCCCGTTTCCACTCAAATTAGACTAGCAATTCGTCAAAAACGAACAAACCCAAAATTAAATTGAGTTATTATTTTGCCTTCATCATTCTCCACGAGTTGAAAAAAATTCGCCCTCGAATTTGATGGGGTAAAAAACCTCATCATCATCAGAATTATCACCTCGAAATGACGGCTCTGGCGGTTATCCATCTGGGAGCTTTTCCAGGAAGTTCTCTTGAAATTCCTCTAGCAATGACTGAATCCTGCGAGTGACCTCCTACTCACTGTCAACTGACTTTTCCACCAGCACATACACTATCCCATATCCTTCCATATTAGTCTCAAACTTCACTCTGGTCAGTAAATTGGCGTCATCCCCAACTGCTTTTACTGAGCCCTTATCTGGAAGCAACACACTTTTCTTTTCCCCAATAGTACACGTCGATTGGAAAAGATTAGTATGCAACCAGTCAGTGTTATTTTTCAGGGAAGTCAGAAAACTCCGCCTCACCACCAATGACTGACCCACATCACCAATCACAAACTCCTCCTTCTCTGCTGCTTCTTCTACACCTTCACTGTCAAATATAGGCAGACCGTAATAATCAAACTCTCCCTCCTCTAATGCCTTTTCAGTGTCTTCATTGTCAAATATAGGCGGACATTCATAATCAAACTCTTCCTCCTCTGTTGCTTCTTTAATGTCTTCATTGTCAAATACAGGCAGACCTTCATAATCAAATTCTTCCTCCTCTGTTGCTTCTTCAATGTCTTCATTGTCAAATACAGGCAAACTGTCATAATCAAACTCTTCCTCCTCTATTATTTCTTCAATGTCTTCAATCGTGACATTCTGAATATTATAATCACGGTGTTGGGCTTCCTCAATCGGAACCTGCCCACGACGACCACGACCCTTAGGTGCATGTTGCTGCGGCATAAGTGCAGCAACTTGCTGTGTCAGCAACTCCACTTGTTGACGCAGTTGTGCGATTTTATCACGTCTATGTATTTCCTCTACTAGGGCTTCACGGGCTTCTTGATGTCTCCTTGAAGGCATGATAAAGGAACGACTTCGGCTCTGATACCAACTGATGCAAGGGAAGCTTATAGGAACGACAAAAATCTCACAAAAATAAATTTCAATCAAGAGAAATTCAAGAAAAACTTTATTTCATTCAAAACTGAACTGCCTCAAAAGGCTTACAACGTTTAAATAGCGAAACCCTAATAAAATTCGGAAAGAAATTATATAATAATAAAAAATATTATTTTTTTCAAAAATGGAAAAAATTGAGATAATCACGGATCTTGATTCTCCTAATCATCAAGATCATCCCCCAACAAACGGAAATCAAATCCGAGTTTATTTGACTAAGATATTGCCAAAACAAATTACCATAAACGGCAAAAACGCATAATTGAGAGCCTAAACGATGGAATTTACCTAAAATTTGACGTGCTTCAGGGCCATAGGCCCTGAGTTGTGATCATTGGCCCGTTTCCACTCAAATTAGACTAGCAATTCGTCAAAAACGAACAAACCCGAAATTAAATTGAGTTATTATTTTGCCTTCATCAGATACAAAATGATAAAGGACATTGTTGAAAAATCGATACACAACAGACCGCGTCAACCCACATAATATGGAAAACTTAAATATACATTACTAACAAAATAAATTATGATACAAAAATTTAAGAATGTGTGATTAATCTTTTTAGGAAGAAGAGCTCAAGCCCTTTTTTTATTTATTATATTTATATGATGTCTTAATCATTCATTTTAAAATGTTAGCTATTTAAAAGGAAAAACTCAAGAAGTCCTTTATATTCATTATTATTTTCATATTTATCATTAATATTTAATCTTAAAATTGAATTATTTGTCAGATCCAAATGCTCCTTTCAGCTTTTTGTAAAGCTTGGATCCCAATTAAATTTTGCTAAGCCTTGATTTTGAGGGATATTTAAGTCAAGTCATAAGTAGATTGTACCTCACCAACGTTTTTACCACGGCAGGAGTGGCGGTGGGGACGGGTTGTTTACAACGTCAATGATAAATTAGCCATTATTTTCAAGTGTAAAGATTGACTTTGTTTCAACATTGATTGATAATGTGCAAGAAAAGAAGGGGGAAGGGCTTAGTATTTTCCCGTGCTGACCATTTCCCCACGTGCCAAACTTTCCATCCGTATCACATTGGGAAACCTTATATTTTGGGCAAATTGATTTTTCACCCATTTTTAAAATTGATCGTAGCACTCGTAGAATTCAGACTTTCGCCTTAATGGAGACAACCATATGAATATGGAGAAATCATCAACAAAAATTGCATTGTATTGAAATTTTTTTATTAGAGGCTAGTAGGGCTGGTCCTCAAAAATTAGAAGGTAACTTGTCGAGGGGAAATTTTAGGTTTTTCTAGAATATTTGAAAGGTACTGTGAAACATTTTTCTGATTGACAATTAACACGTATGGGAGGTTAGACACATCAATACCTTTTTCTCCCCTTTAACAAAGTAATTAACTTTGGACAAGAATGCCCTAATGGTCGAAGCCAAATAGTTCGAATCGAAACACGTTTCCTTAATATGCTTAAAGTTCAATGAAGATTCCATCCAAGGCATATAGCTAAACCTTCTTATGCCCCTTGCGATTATCCTTTGGTTTTGGTCTTGAACCACATAAGAACAACAGTTATTTGAAGTAAACTTTCTGTGGAAAATCAAGCTGAAACATTGAACATTACTTTATTCCTTTTAAATCTGGAAAATCCGTCCAACAGAAATGAAGAACTGCATCTATATATAGATGCAATAGCTCCATATTGTCCAATAAGGAAATGACAGCAAAAAAAAAACGGAAAAGAAAATAACAGAATAACAGAATAACAAATGCTACTAATTAAAACGTAAAAACAGAAACACGACTTATGGTTAAAGACTGTAGCCCGGCTAGTTTGTTTCTTCTTTCTTGCAATGATCTGGTTCTTCTTCTTCTATTTTCTTCATCCCCCCCTCAAGTTGGAATTGGTGAAGATCACTCAATCCCAACTTGGAAAGAAGATTAGTGAACTGAGGGGCAGCAAGTGCTTTGGTAAATAAATCTGCAAATTGAAGATGTGAAGGAACAAATCTAGGCAATATGAGTCCAGGTTTACATTGATTCCTAACAACACGACAATCAATATCTAAGTGCTTGGTTCGTTCGTGGAAGACTGGGTTGGCGGTGATATGTAAAGCCGCCTTATTATCACACCATAAGGGAATAGGTGTGATTAATGGTATAGAAAGATCCTTCAAAATGTATGTAATCCCCTGCAATTCACAAATTGTGCTTCCCAAACTTCTATACTCTGCTTCAGCCGAAGAACGTGACACAGTAGTTTGTTTCTTTGTCTTCCAAGATATCAATGCTGAGCCAAGGAAAATGCAGTACCCCGTAAGTGACTTTCTGGTGTCAAGGCAAGAGCCCCAGTCTGCATCTGAATAAGCTTCCAAGCGAAAAGAATTCTGTGCAGGGAAAAATAATCCCCTTGAAGGGCAACTCTTAAGATACTTAAGCAAGTGTATGGCCATATCCCAATGTGACTGACAGGGAGCATGAACAAATTGACTTAATTGTTGCACACCATATGTTATATTTGGTCTAGTGAGATTTAAATAAAGAAGACGTCCTACGAGTCTCCTGTATCTCTCTGGATCTGTAAGCAGTAGACCTTCCTTCTCCACAAGTTTACCTTTTGGTATAGGCACTTGAACAGACTTTGCTCCAATGATGCCTGCATCCTTAATGAGATCAAGAACATACTTCCTTTGGTTAACATACATCCCACTTTGATTTCGAGCAATTTCTAAACCCAAAAAATACTTTGCATATCCTAGGTCCTTTATAGTGAAAGACTTATGTAAAAACTTCTTTGCTGCAATAATATCCTGCTCATGAGAACCAGTAATAAACACATCATCAACGTATACTAAAAGGAAAAGAAATGTATTATCAGTATGTTTAGTGAATAGGCAATGATCATTTTCAGATTGATGAAAATCGAAATCTTGAAGCTTAAAACACAATTCTGTATTCCATTGACGTGAAGCCTGCTTCAAGCCATATAAACTTCGTTTCAACTTACAAACCTGTCCAGATAATCCCTTATGATAACCCTCTGGTGGCAACATATATATCTCCTCATCCAAGTAACTGTGAAGGAAAGCATTGTTAATGTCTAATTGATGCATGGACTATCCTTTTCCTGACACAATGGCCAAAACTAACCTGACAGTAACGAGTTTTGCCACAGGTGAGAAGCTATCAAAATAATCCACTCACTGCTATTGATGGTATCCCTTCGCAACAAGTCTAGCCTTGAACTTGTTTAATGTACCATCAAGATGTAATTTAACTTTATATATCCATTTGTTAGGAGGTAAATCTGTTAACTCCCAAGTTTCATTAGCTTCCAGAGCATCAAGCTCCTGTTGCATTGCTTTAACCCACTCCTCATTCTGTCTAGCTTGTTTATAGGAACCAGGTTCCTGAATATTTGATACATTTTCCAGGAAGACACTATATGCAGGGTTAAAATGAGGAGTTTGAATATAAGGAAAAGTAGGAGGTGTGTATTTTGTGAGTGTGGTACTGACCTTTTTGCAAGATGAATTGACCTCAGCTGTTGGCAAGACATGTGTGGCAATTAAATTAGTAAAAAAGTCCTGCAGCCAAAGAGGTTATGATCTAGCTCTAGTACTCTGTCTAGTAGGGAGAACAGATGGATTAGGGTGAGGTGTGGATGTATGGTTGTTTTCTGGGAAGGAAGAAGTATCTGAGAAAGGTACTTGAACAAAAGGAACTGAGTCAGATATAGTGTCAGGAGAGGATGGATTATTTCCTTGCATATCATTCTGTGGTATTTCAAGAAAGGGATTAGTGGTAGAACCTGATATATTTGGATCAAATTGGTCAGCATCAAAGTCGTGAATCAAAGGGAGTGAAGGATAAGAATCAATTCCTTTTTCCTCTCTAAATGGGAAAATGGACTCAAAAATTTTTATATCCCGAGTGACATAAATTTGTTTGGAATTGATATCAAAAACCTTATACCCCTTTTGCCATGGATTATAACCAAGAAAGACACATTTGTGAGCTCTTGTGTCAAACTTTCCTCTATGTGGTTTAGTATTAACAATGTAACATAAGCACCCAAATGTTTTGATGAGTGTATAATCAGGTTTATGACCAAATAACTTCTCAAAGGGAGAAAGCCATTCCAAGATCTGGGTAGGTATTCTGTTGATTATGAAGGTAGCCATCAACAAAGAATATGTCCAAAATTGTTTGGGTAGGTTCGAATGGAACATCAGGGATCTAGCAATCTTAAGAAGATGCTTGTGTTTTCGTTCCACTACTCCATTTTGTTGAGGAGTATAAACACAAGTTCTATAGTGGAGTATCCCAAGAACTTGAAACAAAGTTTGACATTCAGTGCTCAAGAACTCTGTGCCATTATCTGTTCTAATCGATTTAACTTCTGTATCAAATTGAGTTTAAACCATCCTAAAAAAATTTGCCAGATTTTTTGCAACTTGTGATTTATGAACAAGTAGCAATATCCATGTTGATCTACTAAAATCATCAACCACAGTAAGCATATAAGGAGTTCCTGTGAGTGAATATTCTTTATATGGTCCCCAAAGATCGACATGAATAAGTTCCAAAATGGTTTTGGTTTGAACAGTACTGGTAGGGAAAGAATTTCTGTGTTGTTTAGCCTTATGACAGACTTCACACAGTTTCAGGATGTCTAACTCTTTCTGTGGACATTTAAGGAACTTCAGATACTTTAAAGCATGATGAGATGCATAACCTAATCTACCATGCCAATTTAAAAGCAAATCATCAATAGAAGAAGAGACAATGGCTTTATTAAAATCATTCATCTGGTTATACAGAGTATTAACACCAGAATACTGTGACTTGACATTCAAATTATTTCTTGCCTCACTCTCTTTTAACATAAAACTGAACTTATCTAACAAATATAACTTCTCTACAAGCTTGCCAATAGCCAATGTCTTTTCACTCTGCAGGTCCTGCATTAAACAGAAATTTGGATAGAATATCATCTTCAGGTTAGAGTTTTGTGTGAGTTTTGGTACAGATAACAGGTTAAATTTGAAACTGGGGACATATAAACAATCAGTTAGGTATATTTTGGAATTTAGGTTAACATTTCCTACGTGTTTAACAATTTTGCTAGTTCCATCGGGTAAGCATACACGAATGGATTGTGGTGCAGGTCTTATTTTGGTCATTAAATGTGAATCTGTGCAAATGTAACTACTGGCACCTGTATCAATTATCTAAGTTCCCGGATTCAAATGATCAAGCACTGCAAGAATGGAATAATATGAGCTTATACCTGCATATTCTTTGATATGCGCAAAATTCACCTTGTTCTCCATTTCCAGCATTGTTTTTTCTTTCAAAGCTTTCATCACCTCCTGCTTCACTATATCTGCAATTTCTGAGGAATCAGTCATATGCAACCTTTTGGGTTGAATAATTTGATCATCATCAAAAATGGTGTACTGGCCATATTACTCATAAAACGCCCATCTCCTGCACCTTTGGACCTTTGATCCTTAGGAGTCCCATACCTGTCAGGGTATCCTATTAGTTTAAAACATCCATCTCTTGTATGACCATTCATATTGCAATGGTCATAATGTATGAGTTCTCTTTCTGCACCATATCTTCTAGTGCCTCCCCTTTCAGATCCATATCTTCCTCTACTAAAATTATTTCTCACAAATCCTTTACCATAACCACCTCTTCCTCTGTTTGCTCTTTTATAATCTGTAGCATTTACTAACATTGCACTATTCTCATTAGCCTCTGGAAATATGGTATGTACCTCTCTTTGTTTTTCAACCCTTAATACCATAGAATAGGCTTTGTTCACAGATGGTAGAGGATCCATAACCAGTATCTGATTTCTCATATGGTCAAATGTGTCATTTAATCCCATTAAGAATTGAATCAACCGATTAAAAGTAGTCAGATCTGTGACTTCTTTTGATGCATTGAAGATGCAGGTAGGCATAGGCATTAAACAAGTGAGTTCATCCCAAAGTTTCTTCAACTTTGTATAGTATCTCTCAACCGTTAAAGTACCTTGTGATATGCTACTTATCTCTCTCTGCAATTGATATAGCATTGGTCCATTGCATTCTCCATATCTCTCCTTTAATTCCAACCATAGATCCTTAGCTGACTTAGTGTAAATAAATACTTCAACAATATCCTTTGCAATTGAGTTCAGTAACCATGACCTAACCATGCAATCGACTCTAATCCATTGTTCTAATTTCGAAGGATTCTGAACAGCTGGTTTATCACAACTTCCATCAATAAAACCCAATTTTAACTTCGCACCCAAGGCTATAATAACAGATCTACTCCAACTAAGATAGTTTCCACCTGTTAATACCGAAGTAACTAATATCATACCAGGATGATCTAAATTTTGGAGATCCAACGGATCTCTATTTGAGTATTCTTTCCCAGTTTCTTTATCGCCAGTTTCTGACACCAGCGGATCCTGTGGCGCCATATTATCTTCAATTGATGATTCATTTCATAATCCGGTTCCAGAATTGTCCCTCTCTGATACCATGTGGAAAATCAAGCTGAAACATTGAACATTACTTTATTCCTTTTAAATCTGGAAAATCCGTCCAACAGAAATGAAGAACTACATCTATATATAGATGCAATAGCTCCATATTGTCCAATAAGGAAATGACAGCAAAACAAAAAATGGAAAAGAAAATAACAGAATAACAAATGCTACTAATTAAAACGTAAAAACCAGAAACACGACTTATGGTTAAAGACTGTAGCCCGGCTGGTTTGTTTCTTTTTTCTTGCAATGATCTGGTTCTTCTTCCTCTATTTTCTTCACTTTCCCATGGGTACTAAGTTTTTTTTTACAAATCTACGATTACAAGACCATTGTTCAGTTTAAAGCATGTTTCCTTTTGTCACAACATTTTTTTTTTGTAGAGTCAAAGTTTAGCAATAAATACTTATTTCTGGTTTGCATTTTTCTCACATTCTCCCATACCTCACAATATTTATCTTTTTCAATGGCTTAGATTAAATCACATTAAATTATTTAAAAAAGAGCAAAAATGATGGGTTGGATTGACATGCCATGTAATATTGGTAGGTCTGAGGACGGGTTCATTTCTCAGATTTCGTAGGTGGCCTTGACCTTACTCGAGTCATAAATTTAAACGGACCTATTCAAACACGCAATGAGCCAAGTAGGTAGGTCGGTCCGCTTTAACCACTCATTTTGACTCCTCTACAAACAAGTTGGGAATGGGGCAAAATGGAAACGCAGAGAAGAAGTGGATCTCTCTGATCCACCCAAATATTCGAACATGTGAAAGAGGGTGGATTAGGCTTACACAACTTTGAGAATGTACAAAGGTCCATGCATATGAAATTTGATTGGCGTTTAACGTCTATGGATAATTGCGGACCAATTTTTTTAAAGCAAAATATGTTTGAAATTGTTCAAATTAACAATGAGGTGTGTTTTTGAAAGTGATGAAAATTGCTAACAATGAGAAAAACAAGCGAAAACAAAACGAGAACAAAAAACGGTGAAGGCAGAAAAAAGGCTTGGGCGGCCGCTCAGCCTTGTGGTTCAAAAACAGTGACCATTTTGTTGAACTGGGCAGGCGTCCGATTTTGTACTGGGCGGCCGCCTAATACAAAAATTTGTCCGTTGAGATCGCATCTATGATCTCTACACAAATAACACCTTAACAAAGGAGATATGGGAATCGTTGGAAACCAAATACAAGGCCGAGGAAGAAGATACCAAAAAGTTTCTTATTTCTAAGAATTTTGATTTCAAATTTTTGGATAACCTACCATTGATAGACTAGGACATGTTGGGTTTTCTACTTTGAAAAGAATGATTAAAACCGGAATGATTTAATGTGAAAACATAGAATATAATAAATGTAAATTATGTGTTAAATCTAAAATGATTGAGGGACTTTTTCATAGTGTTGAAAGAAAATCTAATTTGCTAAACTTAATACATTTCGATATATGTGAATTAAATGGAATATTAACTAGAGGAGGTAATAGATACTTCATAACATTTATAGATGATTATTCTAGATTTTGTTATATCTCTTTGATGAAACATAAAGATAAACCCTTTAACATGTTTAAGACATACAAAACTGAAGTAGAAAATCAATTAAATAGAAAGATAAAAATTCTTAGAAGTGATAGGAGAGGTGAATATTTCTCTAGTGAATTTAATCTTTTTTTGTGAACAACATGGCATAATACATCAATGTAGTGCACCTAGAATACCAGAACAAAATGGTTTGGCTGAGAGAAAGAATAAGACACTAGTTGAAATGATAAAAGCTATGTTATTAAATGTTAAGTTGTCATCTAATTTATGGGGTGAAGCTTTATTAAGTGTGTGTCACATAGTTAATAAGATTCCTTCTAAAAGATTTAAGATTTCTCCATATGAATTCTGGGAAGGGTGAAAACCAAACATTGGTCATTTCAAAGTGTGGTGATTTCTTGCTTACAGTAAGAACAAGGATCCTAAAAGGACTAAGTTGAATCCTAGAGAGATCTAATGCGCTTTTGTAGGATATGCCCGAAATAGCAAGGCAGATTTAGTTGACTTTACTGACAGTGACTATGCTGAAGATCTAGACGATAGAAGAAGCACATCAAGATATGTTTTTACGATGGGCTCTGGAGCTGTTTCGTGGTCTCCAAAGAAGAAAGCAATTCTTACTTTATCAACAATCGAAACAGAGTTCATTATTGCAACAGCCTGTGCTTGTCAAATTATTTGGTTGAGAAAAATTCTTGAAGAGCTTCATTTCAAGCAATAAGGAGCCACTACAATTTATTGTGACAACAATTCGGTAATAAAACTCTCCAAAAATCCTGTTTTACATGGAAGAGGCAAGCATGTAGATGTGAGGTTCATTTCTTGAGGGATCTCACGAAGGAAGGAGTCATTGATCTCAGCCATTGCAAAAGTGAAGATCAAGTTGCTCATATTTTTACCAAGTCCCTCAACAAATAATAAAATAATTCATCTCATATTGTTTATGTCCTCTTTCTCTCTGCTATTGTAACATCTCTCTCATAATTAAACTAATTCTGTATTTCAAAAAAAAATTCAAATTGATCACTGTTTGGCATGCAAACTTGTTACTATGGCACACGAGACAATTATTAAAATAACTTGTATTTCTTATATTTAAACCTTTCTTTACAATAAATTGGTGGTTTGTAACGATGAGTTAGCATGTCACGTATAAGATCTTTGTTAAACATTTTCTGTCAGTTCCGTGGGTGGCAAATGAGCAAAATTGCAAATGTTATTCAATACCCAAATGAAGTATACATTAAGTCTTTGTTTAATAGAGATTAAAATAAGATTTTTAGTTGATTTTGATAGAATTTAATGAAATGTATGGTTAAAATACTGTGCATCTCATGAAATATGTTATTAAAATTAATTGTTGATTTAAACTTAAATTTTAATTCCTTTCAAACATGGGATTAGTGTTAGTACTGAACTAAATCGAATTCCCAAATATTTTCCTTATTTGTCCCTGTTGGACAAAACTCTCAGCACGTAAAATTTTCATTAGTTATATTAGCGGCCTTTTTTTTTTAAATGAAATCTGGTGTCCACCAAATTGAAGTTCATGTTAGATATTTATAATATAAATATAATATGTGAAAAAAATAATTAATTCAGATTAAGTGCTCAATTGGTGCAAAGTGTGGAATTTGTGTGAGAGGTCGGAGGTTCGAGTCACACCTCGCGCATTATATTAAAAGTCTTTGATTGGAGCCTTGTGCTCTTGGACTTTATTGATTCTAATAATAAATTATTATTTTTTAATCATTTTGGAAATTATTTAATGGTCAACTAACTAGTAAAATATGACAGTTTTTAATTGTCAGGTATTAACAACTCATTACCACTAGCCATAAAATTACAAATAAATACTGGATCATGGAAGAGGCAATTATGTGATTTTTCTGCCTATATATAAACACATATCTGGGCATTAGAAACATAAAACAAAAAACGAAATTGTATTTTCATATTCAGAAAAAATATTATACTCTATTTTACATATTTTCTAGAGTATACTTGAGAGTTCTGAAAATCATTTGTGATTACTGTACAATTGGTTTATTTGATCGTTATATCCTGTAGGTGATTGTCCACAGAGGTTGCATTAGTTATCGACGGACAATTTCGCTTTAGGATATCGTGTTGTCACGAGACTCGATTAGTCAATAAGTTTTTATTTCTACACTTACTACCAATGAAGTTATTAACCTAAGCATAAATCTTTCTCGGATTATGGATAACAATGTCAAAATAAATAAGCAAAACCTTAATCAGATTAAAAACCGGGATTTCATGGATAAAAATAAGATAACTTCGAAGATTTCATTCCAAACATTAACCTACTTTTTAAGAAAATGAAGATATGTTTGAGGAATAATTAGTAGGTACCAAGAATATTCCTAATTATGGTAAGGAGAATCCTAAAAAATTAATCCTACTAAGCTATAAATATTAAACCCTACAAGAAATACATAGCTATGTCTTATCAAATTTCTACAATGTGGATCTTAATGTTTTTGTGGCTACGCTATGCTGCTATATTATGCAGTGGAGGTGTTACCAGCAGTTATATCAGAAAATCCCAAGCCTCAATCGACATGCCACTCGAACGTTTTCCTTCACCCCTTGGATTCAATGCACCAGAGCAGGTGCTGGTGGAAGAGTTGTCAACTTTACTTAATTCATCATATATTCTTAATTAATTATTTTAAAATCATTTGCAAGTCTTGATTTTGTTCATTCTCGTTGCAGGTTCACATAACACAAGGAGATGACGTAGGACGAAGCATGATAATTTCATGGGTGACCCCAATAAAGCCACATCCAAATGAAGTCACTTATTGGGAAGACATAAATGGCAAACATGGTCACAAACACAAGATTAGTGCTAAATTCACTTCTTACAGATACTACAATTACACTTCTGGTTATATTCATCATGCAACAATCAGAAGACTAAAGGTTACCGACTAACTTATTTACTGTTTGTTTCCTACGCGAAAATATTCAATTTGATTTAGATTCTTCTTTGTCGAATCCGTGCAGTATAACACTAAGTACATTTACGAACTTGGAAAGCACAATACCACTCGGAGATTCCACTTCACAACTCCTCTTCAAGTTGGACCTGATGTTCCATACACCTTTGGTGTCATGGGTGACAGATTTATAGCCTTATTAATTCAATTATGTATTCACTATTCTTACATTTCATGCTTATGTATGTATGTAGGTGACTTGGGACAAACATATGACTCAAATCAAACATTCAAGCATTATGTGGCGAACCCAAAGGGTCAAGCAGTGCTGTTTCTTGGTGATCTTTCATATGCAGATCATTATGAATTCCACGACAATATGAGGTGGGATAGTTGGGGTAAATTTATCGAGAAGAGTGTTGCATACCAGCCGTGGATTTGGACAGCAGGAAATCATGAAATCGACAATGCCCCGGAGATTGTAAGACCTGTGCTCTTGATATTGTTTACTAACGTAGAGTCGAGCGCACCAAATACGCCCTCAGCCTCTGATTTGTATGATGCATTAATTAAATCATACATGCCAAAGTAATTTTATGCATATATCTGACATGTTGTGAATTGTTTGAACATATTTTTGTAGGAGGAAAACACTCCATTTAAGCCATATCTGCATCGTTATCACGTTCCTTACAAGGCGTCCCAGAGCACATCTCCACTTTGGTATTCCATTAAACGTGCATCGGCCTACATAATTGTACTGTCTTCTTATTCAGCTTACGGTAAGTAAACATAGTATGAGGACCCTTTTCGTTGCCTAGGCTACACCTTCGGAATAACCCAGGAGGGAAAAACTCAAAATACATTATAATTTGTTTGTTTATAATTTTCAGGTACATATACTCCACAATATAACTGGTTTCAACAAGAATTCCCAAAAGTGAACAGGGCTGAAACTCCATGGCTCATTGTTCTTCTTCATTCTCCATGGTATAACAGTAATAACTACCACTACATGGAAGGAGAAAGCATGAGAGTCATGTTTGAATCTTGGTTTGTTCAGAACAAAGTCGATCTCGTGTTTGCTGGACATGTTCATTCTTACGAGGGCTCGGTGAGCCTTTCAATTTTACTCAATTTTCTTTAATTATTGTCTAGTTCAGCTTATCAAACTCAACATTAGTATGTTTGCTTCTCATGCATGGATATATAACAAGGCTTTCAAAATGATTCTATGAAACATTTGTACATAACATGTGTCTGCTAATTAACTTTGATTTATAAAGTAACAACATATCACAATTCTTGATTAAACGAGTCCAAATTTGCTATCCCGAACTTTCTGTCCCCTTAGCTATCACCCCATTACATTTTTGAAACCTTGGCTGTCTTCCCATTTGAGGTGTCAAAATTGTACAGGGAACATCAAGTTCAGGACAACAGATGTTAACTCTCACTAAACATATGTTTAATTAAGTGATAGGATCTCAACGAAATGTAATTCTTGTTTTCTTTTATTACAGGAAAGAATATCGAATATGAAGTACAACATAACAAGTAATTTAAGCACTCCAGTGAAAGATGCTTCTGCTCCGGTGTACATAACCATTGGTGATGGTGGAAACATCGCAGGCCTTGCTAATAATTGAGTGTTTCACATTCTATTACTTTCACTCAGCATGTGCATGAGCCCGTAAAAAAACACACTAACTAACAATGGACGACTATAACCGTGTAATTTGCAATGCAGCTTTTCAGAACCACAGCCAAGTTACTCAGCTTTTCGAGAAGCAAGTTTTGGGCATGCAATTCTTGAAATAAAGAATAGGAATCATGCCTTCTACACTTGGTACCGGAACCATGAAATGTGCCAATTGCAGCAGATTCTACTTGGTTTTACAATAGATATTGTATCCACATGAAGAGTCAAGCTCCACCGAGAATTAAAAAAGGGCTTTAAATAAGTTGCAAAAAGAATATGTAATAATATTATGCCTTTGCTAGTTTTTCTTTCTCCGTAGCTCCTAGAAATAGGATGATTTAATTTGTCCATGTATCATGGTCTAAATTACCAACAATTTGATGTTCTTTGATTTGATGTATCAAACGTCATCTACATTACCCACAATCGATTTAGTGATTTTTACTGAACATTAGTAATGCATACGCGCACTAGAGCTAAAGAATATGAATAGGAATAAAACCAAGTCTTTCTAGGTTGTTATGATTCTCGGTAATACTCGCATCAATTTTCAATTGTTATGTTTTGCTCCATTAAATGAAAAATCTTCAATGCATGTCGTCTGGAGATCAAGAATTAAAAAATAATAGAAGAACAGAAGCTTTTGATTCTAGAACATTTAATACTAAGCATAATTTAACTCTCATTTCCTTTCCATTTCTCAAAATAAGCTAATGTCAGTTTTCTTCTAATTGCACGGTGATCCAATGCCACATTCGCTCAAATTTTTAGATAGTTCTATAATATTATTGCTAGAATATTGTAAGATTACATAACCAAGAGTATTCTATGTAAACAATTTGGATAGTATATTGAAGGGAAAAATTTATTTCTCAGATTTTTACTATATACTCTTGTAGCCCTAGAAATTATTATCATATTTATCCCTAATCATTTATTATAAATATAGGGTTTTGGTTCTCATTATAATACACACAAATCTATTGACTTCTCTTATTCTCTCTTTTTATAGCACGTTATCAGCACGGTTTCTCTCCAAAATAATATATATTTAATTGTAAACGGATGCAATAATCTCCTTGCCAAATTTTTTCTGCCCCTCCATAACATGTCTCTTCCTCTAACCATAATTTTTTTCTCTAAGATAAAAGGATGCACACAATTTTTGCCTGCATAAAATCTCTCTCTCTCTCTCTCTCTCTCTCTCTCTCTCTCTCTCTCTCTCTAAGTAACCACATGTGATTAATGATTGTCCATCATCAAATCAGACACATCCAATTTATTACATTGACAGGCTGACTGAAGTGATGTGAATGAGATAGTTGCATTAGCTGCAAATTTGGATGAATGCCACAACCTTCAGCCTGGAGATATAATTTGGAAAAACTTGCAGGTACTTGTCTTTTATGTGTTCGGTAGTTTAGGAGGAATATGTGTTTTGAGAGATTTCTATGCTCTGAAATTTGGTAAGAAAATATATTTATTCAACTATTTTGTCTTAATTTTCCTTTCTTCTTGTATATTGTTCGATTAATTATCGTTCAATTAATTATTATGCTTCTATTATAAAATATTATTGCTCGTGAAGTAGCACATTATTATTGATATTCTAGTTAGATTTTATTTGCTTCGAAGAGCATATTTATGTAAAATCTTCATCTATATATTATTTGTATCTAATAGATTTGATACAAATATTAGATTATTACATGGTATTCGCAACCTGAAGTTTTCAAAAGTGCTGCTCAAATTATGAACATAATTTTCAGATTATACAATTATGATGGTGTATCTTATTAATGCTAATTATCATAAATCTCAACATTTTAATAAGTCTTTGTTGAGATGTCGATAAATGGTAACACTACTGCTTGTTAAACGCCTCGTTTAATTTAATTGAGAACAAAGTACTTCTCATTTCTATTTAGGGAAAACCATTACGCATCATGTCAATATTATAGTTCTCACAATTATAACTTGTCTTATGGTGAGAGCTTAATTTTTCCATCAAATTATTTCGATAGTGCAGTATATGTAAAATTGATCTACACTAATACACTGAGATGGAAACTAAAGAATGCTAAAAATAAATGCGTAGCTTGAACCCTTATTCCAAATGGATGATATTTTATAACACTGGAAAAAGTGATTGTCAATTTGATTGGACAATTTTCTCGGTATTAGGGGGATGAATTAAGAAGTTAAAAATAATATACAAATGCATCATTATCTAAATCATCGCAAAAGACAATTCGAACAAGAAGTTCGAAGAATAATTCATTTAGACGCATTTACTGACCAAAGAGATTAACAATCTCACACATCGATTTTAAATGCTCCAACTCGAATTGACTCCTAGAAGACAATTCGTTAATATTATATTTGATAAATTTATGACAAGCCTGAAATGTGATAATATTCGATTCTATTACAAAATCTTTCAAACGAAAATGAATCAATTGGTAAAGATGGTCTTATTAAGGAGACATATACTCTTGATGAGTATTTAGACA
Source organism: Fraxinus americana (assembly GCA_035079005.1). Taxonomy (NCBI): domain Eukaryota; kingdom Viridiplantae; phylum Streptophyta; class Magnoliopsida; order Lamiales; family Oleaceae; genus Fraxinus; species Fraxinus americana. The sequence goes on along the minus strand of JAVHZT010000112.1, from coordinate 26,046 downwards.
TAGCAAACTTTAAAACCCCAGAAGAGGTTCAAGTACCCGAAATAATGAAAATTGAGATATCTCAATAAGTTATAGAAAAAAATAGAATCGAAAAAAATAAGAAAAAGTTGTCGACAACACTTTTACAATGATGTACTGTATTATATTATGAATAGCGATGAATAGAAATAAATTCGTTGAAATATATCGATCGAATAATTGGTCAAATAAAATGACGTGATCCTAGTGAAAGAATTTACTAGAGAAATATGATGTTTCTGGATCTACAATCTGAACACATAAAGGTGTATGTTTATACGAAATAGAAAAAGTAAAGTCTTAATACGAAATGTACGACTGTTTATAATGAATTCCGCGAAAACTTGTGCAAATAGCTAAATTATCACGTGGTGGATGTAATCGCAAGTCTTTAATTTATTAGTTTGACAATGCATGAAATTTGATATACATATAATAAATTTGATTATAGGCAACTTATCTGGCATGTTTATTAATCTTACGTTGAAAGATTTAATATGCTTAATTTATTATAGCCAACTTATCTGGCATGTTTATTAATCTTACGTTGGAAGATTTAATATGCTTGAAGCATATAATTCAAGTAATATTATTATGAGGGGCACGCGTTGTATTATTTTTTCCTTAACCGAGATTTTGTCCCATTGGGTTTTCCTAATAAGGTTTTTAATGAGGCAACTCTTGTAACATATTTAAAGGAATAAATGTACTCTTTTTCATTCATTAGGATTTTTCCTAATAAGGTTTTAACGAGATATTCTTTATGTAATAAATGTCTATAACCTAAAAGACATTTACCCTCAAAATAATACTATGATATATATGAGACTCATGAAGAAATCAACAAGAGCTATTTTTCGAATCATCATATTACTGCAATTATCAAGTTCTGTCCCTCTGAATTTTTTTTGAAGACATTGACGTACAAGATATCAATATTGAAGACATTGACGTACAAGACATGGATCGCTTGATACAATAATTGAAATCAGGGGAAGTAGCTGTACTCATTTTCTTTCGATCAAGTTTTGTCCAACTGGGTTTTCTTCATAAGATTTTTCCGAGGCAACAATTTATTACTCTTCATATTTGTATTCTTTGTTGTTGTCATTTTTGTCCCATCGAGTTTTTGACAAATAATATATCAAGAAGATAGATATTTTGTAATGTGTCATTCAAGGGGGAGTGTTGTACACGGTAAGTTATTGGTGAATGACAATTGTACCCTTGCAACCCTAGAAATTGTAGCATATGTATCTCTAATCCTTCCCTATAAATATAGGACTTTGGTTCTCATTATAATACACACAAGTCTATTGAGTTCTCTTATTCTCCTCTTTTTCTCTCTTTTTATAACAAACACACACACACACACACACACATATATATACCCACCCTACCTCCACCACCCCTATCGCTCCGGCGACCGTTCCGACGACTACTCCGATTCCGGCGACTATTTCGATTATCATTTCGGCGACTGCTACGATTCCGACGAATATTTCGATGACCATTCTGCCATCGATTTATTCCGGCGAATGCTCCATTCCAGCAATTATTCCAACTCCGACGAATATTCCAGCGACAACTTTGCCATATTTTTTTTTATACAGTTGACACGATTTTTGACCTCTTGATTGTTGCTTGTGACTAATAATATAAAATGTGACCTGTAAATTTGAATCGTGAGCTACAAACACATGTTACCTGTTAATATTGATTTGTGACCCATTTATATTGATTTGTGGCCTATAAAAAATGACTGTGAACTCAAACATGTGACAATGATCTGTGACATTAACGATAAATTATTTAGCCACAGTTAACTATCAAATTAGTTGATCATACTGATCTGTGACCCTTTTGTATTGATTTTTGACCTATACAAAATGACTGTGACTTGTGAACTCAAACATGTGACCAGTAAACTGTGACCTTAGCAACTCATTTATTCATTGCAAATCGATCACAATTTATCAAATTATTGGTCACAACTTATTTTATGGTCACAAATCAAGAATTTTATAGGTATTTCTTGGTCACACTTATTTTATCGAATTTTAAGGTCACAGTTTAGTAACATGTCACATCAATAACTTTTCCTTCTTTTTCAACCACATATTAAAATTTTTTATAGGTTACAAGTTATTTTTCGGCCACGAATTAAAATTTTTTATAGGTCGCGGATTGAAAAAATCAAAACTTTTATTGGTCACATCTCGATTACAGTGAGTCACAGTCACAATTTTAATTGGACACATTCGATTACACGCACAAAATAATCACAGTCACTTCCAACCCCATATCGTCGGCACTCCCGACACCCACCGTCGCACGCTTGCACAATACCTCAAGATCCCTTTTGGGAAAATGGAAAGTAACAACAAATTGGACCATCATAAACCTAGTTCCATCATCTAGGAAAATCCAAAACGAAGCAAGACTAGCAAGAAATGTCGGGGTGTAGAGTAACAGTATCCCAGTTTTACTAGAAAGCAAGATCTGGTGGGATTTCTTGGAACTGACGTTCCAAAATTTGGAGTACTGAAGGTGTTTGCCTATGAATTCCAACAGAGGTGGTGGTGTCGCCGAAGAGGTGGTGCCAGCTGTGGTGGTGCCGATGTTGTGGGGTTGTGTGGTGGTGTCGGAGATAGAGAGAGCGAGAGGAGAGAAAATGGGATGAAATAATTATGGTGGGTTTGGGTAATTATATTATGTAATTATAATGTATCTAATTAAAAAGTATCTGCTAGCTTTTTGAAAATTTAAACTTCAGATCTAATTTTAGAATATAGATTTTGAAAAGTAGGGAATAGTGTAATTTCCACAATATTGAAATGCCTTTGTTAGCTTCTATCTACCAATTAGTATTGGATTAGAATGATCTCCATCGTATATTTGAACATATTGATGGTATAAATAGGAAAGTGATGCTAATTTGTTAATTTAGCTGTACTTGACTGTTACATAATCTTTCGAAGAGTATTCTTTAATGTTCAACACGATAAGCGAAAAAAGCATTGTTCTACTCTTATGTTAAACTATCCTCCAAAAATATTTATTAAAAAATATACGACTTTTTTGTCTACATATAATGTCGGTTTAGTGGAAATCAATTAATATATGATTGACTGTGTTGTTCATTTCAATGCATTTATGTGCATCTATGATAGATGTTAAGGCAAGAGAATTCTTGCCAAGTGACCAACCTTCAAATTTATACCTGATCCAAACATGTGTTGATTATTATTATTATTATTATTATTTAAACCAGAGTCAGCCAGCTGACTTATCTCCTTAAACATATCGATGGAATGGAATTTATGGGATTGACTCCGACTTGAATTGGCATATAATTATATGTTTAATCAATTACAACTATTATTCAAAATAACATAATTCTGATTTATTTATGGGATTGACTCTGACTTGAATAGGCCTATACTACAACTATTATGTAAAATAACATAATTTTGTTTCTAATATATACGAAAAAGGCTTAATATAATAATTTAGACAACTAACTAGTTCACCAAAATATTTTCATGTAAAAAAATTAAAATGTAAGCATAGATAGGAACAAAAATCTTTCTCGAGTTATGGATAACATGCGAACTTAACCTCTAATTATGAAACATAAATGAGCAAGACCTTAACCATATTAAAATAATTCTGATTACATGGATAAAAATATAGTTAGTTTCTAAGAAAATTTGGAATGCAAAAACACTTATCTTTTTAAGAAAATAAAGAAATATTCGAGAAATAATTGGCAGGTACCAAAATATTCCTAATTATTGTTAAGAGAATCCTAACAAATTAGCCCTACCAAACTATAAATATTCAAATCTCTACAATAATATCTTAATGTTTTTTTGTGGCTACACTTTGCTGCTATATTATGCAACCAGAGCAGGTAACTTTATTTTTTTTGCTAGAAGACTCATCTACTTTACTTTCCACATCACTTAATTAATTATTTGTAAATCGTTTGCAATTGTTGATTTTGTTCATTCCTTGTTGCAGGTTCACAGAACACAAGGAGATGATGTATGACGAAGCATGATAATTTCATGGGCGACCCCAATAAAGCCACATCCAAATGAAATCACTTATTGTGAAGACATAAAAGACAAATGGCAAACACAAGATTAGTGCTAACAAATACTGCAATTACACTTCTGGTTATATTTATCATGCAACAATCAGAAGACTAAAAGGTGACCGAAACTTATTTAGTGTTCGTTTCCAACGCGAAATCTTCTGTGTCGAATCCATGCAGTAAAACACGAGGTACATTTATGAACTTGGAAAGCACAATATGACTCGGAGATTCCAATTCACATCTCCTCCTCAAGTTGGACCTGATGTTCCATACACTTTTGGTATTATGGGTGAGCAGATCCATAGCTTTATTAATTTTGTTGTAAAACAAACAAGATACCAGAATAGCTCTGATACCAAGTGTTGTGAAACAAACCATCGGATTGAGATGTTGAAGTTATATGACAAATAATAATGAAGTATATGATCAAATAAAAAAATAATAAAGACAAGAATATGGCAGAGGAATTAAGAAATTTTATTGACTCAAAAATAATGAAGAAGAGAGAGAAATTACAATAGATCCTATAATTCTAGTAATCTATTTTCTCATCCTTTTAAAATTGTATAGAATATCCTAATATTTATAGAGAACATGTAAGAAATGTCCAAACCCTCTTGGTAGAATTGTTGATGAAGCATGGTATCAAGAAATCGAGCCCAAAACAAAGTAGAAAAGAAAACAGCCAAAAACCCGAACAGCACAGGGGGCACCGCGGCGCCCATGGTGCCGGGTAGTCTGCCGATATTTTATTTTTTTTTTTTAATTGTTTTCTCCATCCAAATTCTCCTTCAAATCTAATACCATATTTTCAACTCCCAATGGACTTCCAAAATAAAACTTCAACTTGACATATGACTCTAATAGCATTCCAAACTGAATTCTCCTTGACGTGTACTTCAAATACTTCAAAAAAGAATTCGAGTCACACCCAAATTCTAACAATCTCCACCTTGACACGAATTCCACCAAGGAATGAACTGGCTTCTTCAACAATAACCAAAAAATTAATTTCTCCAATAAAACACTAACCACCTCTTCCAATGAATCCAAACACTATTCTGCAGAATTACCTCATATTCCCAAAAATCATAATTATTTTAAATTAATCAAAATGGGCTATAACACACCCAAAGCAAAATCAAACCCAAATGATTTTAAAGAAGGCCCCTTACTCGATTGTACACATTATACTCCACTTAAAGCATCTCAACAAAATCAGCATCCAACATACCCTTTTCCATTAGATCTGTCCTTAGCAATTGAATACAATGGCACAGCAGGTAATGGTGACAAAGCGGCATTATCCATATCTCCTGAACTCCACTGAACTGTATTCTTCAAATCCGACCATTTATGAGCTCCTAAATGTATTGTACCAAACTGAATGTCCACCACAGTCCTGAAATTGTGCTGATTGACTCTTCTAAATTCTGCACGACCTTACAAGATGTATAACTAAGACCCTTTATGTCCCTCTAATACAACTTGGGCACCTTTACAAACTTTCAAAACTCCACCTCCACCAAAGTACTCATAACCTTTTGAATCAAGGATAGACAAAGAGTTGAGATTTTTGTTCAAATCTGGAACATATCGAACCTGGCCAAGTGTTCTAATTGTCCAATTCAAAAGCTTCAATTTGACCGTACCAATTTCAGCAACCCGATAAGATGCATTGTCTCCCATAACCACGATACCTTTGGAAATAGTTTTATATGTAGCAAACAAGTCCTTATTAGGAAACATATAAAACACACATGCTGAATCAAGAATCCAATCATCTTTCGATTTAGAATCAATGTCAGAAATAGTTAAGAGATCTTCATTACTTACAACGTTCTCTACGATGTCTGCTTCGCCTGAAATATCTGATTGCTTCCCAAATGGACTTGCAACCAACCATTCTTTATTTTGAAATTTGTAGAAATCATTTTTCAAGTGTCATTTCTTCTTGCAGTAGTTACAAATCTGATTGCTAAACTTAAACTTTGATATGCCCCTTCCAAAACCACTGTGAGCAACCAAGCATTCTCCATCTCTGACCTCAAAAACCAGATGCTTCATCTTCTCTTTTAAATACAAAGCATCATATACTTCATCTATGGTGAGAATATCACGACTATACATGATTGTGTCTCTAAATGAAGAAAACGAAGCGGGTAACGAACACAATAGAATCAAAGTCAAATCTTCTTCATCATATTCTACTTCCAAAGTTTTCAAATCAACGACGATCCCTTTAAATATAGTCAAGTGATCATCCAATGATCCTTCTTCTGCTATTCGATGAGAATATAAACATTGCTTGAGGTTCAACTTGGTTGTTAGACTTTTAGTCATGCACAATTGCTCCAACTTCAACCATAAACAGCTTCTGAATTCTCCTTCAAACGTCTTGAAGAATGGTATTCGATAGATGAAGATGAATGTGAGAAACTGTCTTCTTATCCTTGCGTAATTTCTCATCCGCGATCAAAGTTGCGGGCATCTTTTCAATTCCCAATAACGCATCATCCAATTCCAGTTGTACGAGTACTGCTTGAATCTTAACTTGCCATAGTGGAAAACTAGTGGTCCGATCCAAATGCGGAATGTCATACTTCATGGAAGCCATCACGAACAGAAACTTCAAACAAATCAAACATTGCACTCTTGTGGAACTGCTGAACTTGGAGATCTAATACCACTTGTTGTAAAATAAACAAGATACTCTGATACAAATTGTTGTGAAACAAACCACCGAATTGAGATGTTGAAATTATATAGCAAATAATAATGAATTATATGATCAAGAAAAAAATAATAAAGACAAGAATATGGCAGAGAAAGTAAGAGATTTTATTGACTCAAGAATAATGGAGAAGAGAAAGAAATTACAATAGATCCTATAATTCTAGTAATCTATTTTCTCACCCTTTTAAAATTGTACAGAAGAGCCTAGTATCTATAGGGAATATGTAAGGGACATCCAAATCCTCTTGGTAGAGTTGTTGATGAAATGGGACGCCAAAAAATCGAGTCCAAAATAAAGTAGGAGAGAAAACAGTGAAAAACCCGAACAACACCGGTGGCGTAGCGACACCCACTTCTAGGAGCCGCGGCGCCCATGCCCAGCGCTGCGGCGCCGGGCAATCTGTCTTTTTTAAATTGTTTTCTCCATCAAAATTCTTCTTCAAATCCAATACCATATTTTCAACTCCCAATGGATTTCCAAAATAGAACTTCAACTTGACATAAGACTCAAATAGCATTCCAAACTAAATTCTCCTTGACGTGCACTTCAATTAGAATTCTTCAAATATTTCAACAAAGAATTCGAGTCACACCCAAATTCTAACAAATTCAATTATGTATTCATAATTCTTACACTTTATGCATATGTATGTATGTTGGTGACTTGGGACAAACATATGACTCGAATCAAACACTCGAGCATTATGTGATGAACCGAAAGGGTCAAGCAATGCTGTTTTTTGGTGATCTTTCATATATAGATGATTATGATTTCCATAACAATATGAGGTGGGATAGTTGGGCAAAATTCATCGAGAAGAGTGTTGCATACTAGCCATGGATTTAAACAGCAGGAAATCATGAAATCGACATTGCCCCTGAGATTGTAAGACTTTTGCTCTCAATATTGCTTAATAATTTAGAGTCAAGAACACCAAATATGCCATCGATCTCTGATCTATCCGATGCATTAATTGAATCATACAAGCCAAAGTAAATTTATACATATTCTAACGTTTTTTGAACATTGTTTGAACAAATTTTTATAGGAGGAAAACGCTCCATTAAAGCCGTATATACATCATTATCACGTTCCTTACGCGCGTCCCAAAGCACATCTCTTCTTTTGTATTCCATTAAGCATGCTTTGGCCTAAATTATTGTATTGTCTTCTTATTCAGCTTATGGTAAGTAAACATTGTTGTTGGGAACTACTCTTTGGACAAGAAGAAAACTAGACCATTTTGGTTGACTAAGCTATACCTTCGGAATATCCCAAAAGGGAAAAACTCAAAATACATAATAATTTGTTTGTCTATAATTTTAGGTACTTATGCTCTACAATATAGTTTAACAGGAATTCCCAAAAGTGAACAGGGCTAAAACTCCATGGCTCATTGTTCTTCTTCAATGGAGAGACGTGGGAGTTATGGTTAAGGGCGAGATGTTAGGAGGTAAGCCCCCAGAGCACCTAGACATAATTGAGTTCGGCTTGTATTGTCAGTCCATTTTGGATAGGTAGAGTGAGAGCCTACTACCACAACCAAAGCCAGAAGGTGAGTTCACAGACGAGGTGGGATGAGGCCGAGCCGGAGCCCGAGTATGAGTCGAACCTTGAGGAAAAGACTGAATCAGAGCATGAGGAAAATTTTGGGTTGGAGTTGGAGGATAATCTTGAGCTACAACCTGAGCCACAAGTCGAAATAGAAATAGAGTACGGGCCCACAACAGAAGACTCCTTAGAAGACGAGGCTCCACAAAAGAAGATTCACAGGATTCATAGTGGATAGAAACTTAGATTCTATTTCCTTTGTTCTATGATGTTTTTTCCTTTTCCTTCGGTTCAGAAAGAAAAAGCTTTATGTTCATTGAGATTTAATTATTCAATCAATTGTACGTTCTAGTTTCAATGATTTATATTGATGAAATTTCGTGTCTTTCCCTTTGAATATATTGAGTTATGTTGTCCAATATTTCTAAGACAAAATTTAAATTTTGTTGATTTAAAGGAAATGGCATGACAACATGACCAAGCAGATATGTTCAGGTATCTTTTGAGCCAACAACACGGGTTCAATTATAGATCAGTTCCGTCATTTCAAACATCCTTCTTTTGATGGAAGAGCTGACCCTTTAGCAGCCGAGGAGTGGTTAAGAGGATTGGAGCAAATCTTCAAGGACATAGAATACACTGATACCCATAAAGTATTATGTGTCGAATTTATTCTAGTTGATGCAGCAGGCTACTGGTGAGAGTCTGCTTCCCGCACTAGAACAGCAGAACAACAACGTGCTATGACTTGGGCACAGTTCAAGGAGAAAGTAATGAAAAAATACTTTCCCAATCCTTAAGAGATCGAAGAGAGGCAGAGTTTCTACAACTGAAGCAAGGAAAGATGTCGCCTGAAGATTATGAAAGGAAGTTCAAACAGCTTTCCACTACACCAAAAAGGATCATTTGCAATACTAAAAAGGCAACACTCACTAGTAAAATGTTGCTAAAGGGGTCTATTGATACATTTTAGTGAGTAAATGTTGCCATTGGTTAATATAAATGAACTTTGGCAACGTTTTTTAGAAAAGTGTTGCGACAGACCCCTTCTTGCAACATTTATTGAGTGTTGCATAATGTTTTATTTTTCGCAACGTTTATTAAACATTACAAAAAGAAAATCCTTTTGCAACGTTTGTCAAACGTTGCAAAAATTCTACTTTTGCAACGTTTATTAAATGTTGCGAAAGGTTTTACTTTTGCAACGTTTTTTGAACGTTGCGAAAGGTATCACTTTTTGCAACGTTTATTGAATGTTGCAAAAAGTGAGACATTTTATTTTTTGCAACGTTTATTGAACGTTACAAAAAGTAAGTTTTGACAACGTTTATTAAACGTTGCAAAATTTTTTATAATTTTTAAAATTATACACGGGCTATAGAAACCCAAATTAACCCAAACCCTACTTATTCACGCCTCCACTACAACAAAAATATTGAAAAAATTAATTTACAAAAGAACCCAAACCCCAAACTGTATCATTCACTCGTCCCTCTCCATACTCCATTCACGCCTTCCCTTTCCAACAAAATTCTCTAACCACCAGTTCTCCGTTACTGCCGGCTGTCCTCGCTCCTCCATCATCGGCCTATCTCTTTTCTTCTTTGGTATGTCTCCTCTTCTATATTGCTTTTCCCCATTTTGGGACAAACAGGGGAAAAATGAAAAAAAAAAAAAAAGTAACATCACATTAATACTGCCATCCCTATATTCTGGGGAAGGAGAATGGCTAGAAAGCAAGTGGTTGGCGATGGCGAACTATCGAGCCTCGTCGAAATATCCAAAAACAAGCTTTACGATGTTATGTCACAAATGAATGCACGTTTCTGATTCATCACACTCCAAACTTAGTGCATTTTTAACATTTTTTCTTTTCTTTTTAATCTCAAAAATTAATTGTTTGGGAGAGGGGAAAAAATGAATTTCCTTGTGTCCTATTTTGAAGTTGTGATATTTTCCTTTTTGATAGATCTTCATTCTTATTTTTTGGACTGACATTTTTTGCTTATACTTGAACATTAGTGTTGTGAGAACAAATTCTGGATGATATTATGGAAGACGTGGTCTTGGGAATTTGAAATATAACGCTGTGTTTTTGTTGGTTATTTTTTGGACTGACGTTTTTTACTTAATCTATGTTGGTTAGTTTTAATGATTTATGATTTCTGTAAGTACCACTGTTTAGTTATACCCATATCAGGTCTTTAGGAACGAATTTATGCAAATAGTTATACATGTAAATGGTTTGTTAACATGATATTGACAGAACTAGATCTTGTTAAGCATCATGAATATGGCAGGGCTTTTCTTTGGGCTTTGTTTTCTTTGGTTTTTGAATCAAGTTATTTCTTATGATTTTCAATTGTGATAATCAAGTTTTGGTGTTATTCTCCGTGCAATGAATGAAGAGTGTCTGGTAGTATGGAAGGTGGTGTCAAGGAGGTAAACAAAATTAATGATTTTTTATTTTTGAAAAAACATGAATGGATGTCTGTGTGTAGGCTCAACTAGGAATTTTTTGTGGACAAGAGATTAGGAATGTGACAAGCTATGTGCTTTCAAGCAGAGTACGCTAATTCTCGATTTGTTAAGGGCTTGGCTCGAAATGGTTCTCTACCAAGGGGAGAAGATGACAAAGATGGCCATTATATATTTGAGCTTGGAGAAAATTTTACTTCTTGCTGGTTTTTTAAATGACTTGGTTTTGGAAAGTTGAACCTACTAAGGTTCCTTGTTTAATATATAGTTCTTTTGCATATGAAATCACTCTCTTTAATTGTTGTATTTCTATGATACATTTGTAGATAAAATACACAGCAAGATAGGTGAAGATAAATCCCTAAAGTAAAAAGGGATGGAGTCATTGCTTGAATTGGGAGTGTTTCCTCATATCTGTTTTCTAAATCGAAATTTTGTACACAAGTACTTTTGGTCTGGTCCTGGAGTGCTAAGATCGATATTTGAATATACTTGATAGTTTTCAAACTTATATTTTGTAGGATTGAAGGCACAGAAGAACTCGAGCTGGTAGTGTACAGATAAATTCACAGCATAACTATAACAATGATAAAGGCGACAACTTAGATCGAACGTTCGATAAGGAAGGGGTTTTTTCTTCCCAAAAGATGCTAATCTTACTGCACACATTTGAAGGGAGTATGGTAGACATAAGTCACAGTGTGAGGTGCACAGAGTGTGGCAGTCAGTCCATTGAAGACTCCCAAGATGACATTGCTATTCTCCTTCACAAGGTATATCTATGTGGATTCGTTTGGTGAGGAGACTGAGGAAGAGAAGAAGGATGCTGAAAAATGTGTTGTAGGTGTGAAGGCATCTGGAAAGAAAAAATAGGGTAGCTTCTGTGTTCCGTTTATGTTCGAGTTTTTCCATTACTATTTTATTTCATTTTGAAACTTCTTTTTATTTAAGTGGTGTTGTATCATTCTAATGTTCAAGTGTATGGATTAATAAATTTGTAATGAAATTATCAATTTTTATGCAATTCCAAAATTTGTTCATAAGGTGCATTTTCAATTTTGCCAATCAATTTGAGTAAATTGCTGTAAAAAGTAATAATAAAAAAAAATCCCTACGGCAACATTTTTTGAACGTTGTGAAAGACAGTATTTCGCAACGTTCAGAAAACGTTGTTGTAGATCTGTCGCAACGTTTTTTGATTGTTTTTCGTAACGTTTAAAAAACGTTGCGAAAGGTCTAAAAAAATTTGCCGTATCTTTCTACTCTACGACAACACTTCGATTTGCAACACACGTCCAAACGTTGCCGTAGACTGTTTTTGTTGTAGTGTTCTAGGTATGCCCCTCACCTCATGGACACTGAGGTTAAAATGGCTACGAGATTCTAACTGGGATTGCGTCCAAATATTGGAGGAATCATGGTATCCTACCATACCCAACCTACAGTGAAGTACTACAACGTGGTCAGCCAATCTCTGATCGATTGGAAATGAATAAGATGATTGAGCAAGGTAATGAATCTTTTGGGAAACGAAAGTGGAATTGGTCGAATATAAGGAAAGGATTCGGACAAAACAAGAAAGACAACACATGATCGGGGTCAGGACCAAGCAAACAAATAAGGCTATTCTTCCATCCCCTAAATATAATAAGGGCCATAGGGAAGAATGTTGGTTTGGAAAGAATGTGTGCTATCGATGTAGCCAAGCAAGGCATACCCACCTAAAAGGGACTACGAGCAGAACAAAAAAGGGAAAGCTCTGTCTTTGCTTTGACCCATCAAGAGGCAACAGAGGATCCAAATGTATTGGCATGTATTTGTTCGCAAAATTATCCCACAAGTGTACGGGTTCGTTGTACAAGTAATAGTTGTGATGAGTAAGTTATCGTCCCACAGGGAATAAGACTCAATTCTAGTGTATCCGATAAATCTAAATTTGTAACAATAATAAGATATGGTTGATTTGTATTTAACTACGTTCTATAACTACGAAAGCAATAAAAGAAATAAAGTGGTTTTTAAATCAAGTGAGGATGAATGTATTGGATTTCTGAATCTACTACTTAACTCTAGAATTCAATTCTCAACTTGTGATAATTAATTCAACCCTTGCATTCGTGACGATCGATAATTCCACTTTTATTTATTTTTCTTTTCCAAGATATAATAAACCTATGTTGACCACGACAGGATCATATACCTAGTCCACATTTATATGATAAACATGCATTAAATCATGGGATTATCACACACGATCGCACACTTCACAAATATTATTCCTAATATTTATTCTTCATGTGTTCCATTTACAGTGTTCTACCTATCGTGAGTTTTCCAACACTACGAATAAGCAACGTATTGTCCTAATGGTGCGCAAACATTAAAATAATATGAAAAAGCATGTATATAAAATCACAACGCAAGAATTAACTAAAAATCACAAGTCTTGAATTAAAAATAGAAATCAAGTAGTTTCATCATCTATCCAATACAAATAAACTTAGCCTAGCATATTAATATGAAAATTACATAGAAAATAAAAGAAAGCCATCACTCGAATCATGTAAATAGGAAGAAAATCTAGATATCTTCGCTTCAAGCCTTCGAAATTGAATCCAAAGTGGTGAAATCCTCCTCCTCAATGTAATTCTCTCTCTTTTGTTCTCAAAAATACGGCTCCCAGTCAAAGTCCACGGAATTCCCCTAATATTCTCCCTCAAAGAGTGCCCTAAAACATTACCAAAACGAAATAAAAGAATTACAATTTTGTCCCCATTTTACATTGAGACGCACGCCTAGTAGAAACTAGGGCACGCGCCTTAGCCTTTAGGTAGGCCTCAGTCAAGGCTAATTTGAAGTGAGGTGTGCGTCTCGCCTGTTAGGCTAAATTTTGGCAGCTGAATAGTTCTCGATATTTTTGTCATAACTTTCTCTCTCGATATTCAAATGAGGTTATTCAAAATGTATTCGAAAGATAACTCGGAGGGCTACATCTCTTGTAGAAATATCATTTTTCTAATTCGAAAGGTTGCTATGCCAAAATTGGGTCTCAGTGTGAGCTTGAAAATCTGAAGCATAACTTTTTCGGTTGGAAATTGAATGTGATAATATTTGGACTATATTTTATCCCTTTCACATCTTTCCTCATCCAATTGATGTCTAACACTCTCACATCTCTATCACGAGGTTCGATGTAACTTTTGAGTATTTGCATTTCCGTCCCTGAACTTTGTATTTGATACAATTGAACCATTTTCCGCTATCTTTGCATTCATTTCTCCAATTTTTCATCAAACATTGAGTTTTATCTACAAAATGAAATATAACACAAGTTAGGTAGTATTTTATCCAAGAACAGTAAAATATCTTCATTTGGACCTTAAATAAGTGTAGAAACTAGACTTATCGCACCCCCAAGAGTTTCGATTCTTCGCGGCGGGAGTTAAGATTTTAACTCGCATTGTGTCGTCTATAAGGATAGAAAAGATGTTGAAGAAAAGATCTTTCTGGGGATTTCTAATGAATATATCTGGAACCCAACAATCGGAGCTTCATCTCATTTCGATATCGATTGTACGAGATTTTATCGATGTGTTCCTTGATGATTTGCCTGGTACTCCACGCACTCCACCAGATACTCCATGTAGGATGGTCCCGAAGGAACTACAAGAATTGAAAATACATCTGCAGGAATTGTTGGATAAAGGTTTCATCCGACCAAGTGTGTCTCCTTGGGGTATACCGATTTTGTTTTTAAAGAAGAAAGGAGGTTCTATTAGCACGTTTCTTACAAGGCATCCCAGAGAACATCTCATCTTTGATATTCCATTAAGCGTGCATCGGCCTACATTATTTTATTATCTTCTTATTCAGCTTATGGTAAGTAAACATTGTAGCTGGGAACTACTCTTTGGACAAGGAAGAAAACTGGACCCTTTTGGTTGCCTAGGCTACATCTTCAAAATATCTTAGAAGGGAAAAACTCAAAATACATAATAATTTGTTTGTCTATAATTTTCAGGTGCATACACTCTACAATATAACTGGCTTCAACAGGAATTCCCAAAAGTGAACAGGGCTGAAACTCCGTGGCTTATTGTCTAGTTCAGCGTATCAAACTCAACCTTAGTATTTTTGCTTCCCATGCATGGATATATGATAATGCTTACAAAATGATTCTATGAAACATTTGTACATAACATGTGTCTGCTAATTAACTTTGATTTATAAAGTAACAACATTTCACAATTCTTAATTAAACAAGTCCAAATTTAATATCTCGAACTTTTTTCCCCATAGCTATCACCCCATTATATTTTTGAAACCTTGGCTGTCTTCCCATTTGAGGTGTCAAAATGTACAGGGAACATCAAGACAAGAGATGTTAACTCTCACTAAACATATGTTTAATTAAATGATAGAATTTCAACGAAATGTAATTCTTGTTTTTTCATTACAGGAAAGAATATCGAATATCAAGTACAACGTAACAAACAATTTAAACAATCCAGTGAAAGATGCTTCTGCTCCAGTGTACATAACCATTGGTGATGGTAGAAACATCGAAGGCATTGCTAATAAGTGAGTGTTTCACATTCTATTACTTTCACTCATCATGTGCATGAACTCGTACACAAACACATTAACCAACAATGGACGACTATAACCGTGTAATTTATAATGCAGCTTTTCAGAACCACAACCAAGTTACTCAGCTTTTCGAGAAGTAAGTTTTGGGCATGCAATTCTTGAAATAAAGAATAGGAATCATGCCTTCTACACTTGGTACCGGAACCAAGAAAATGAGCCAATTGCGGCTGATTCTACTTGGTTTTACAATAGATATTGGTATCCACATGAAGAGCCATGCTCCACCAAGAACTAAAAAAGGGTTTTAAATATGTTTTTATAAAAAAAGAAAATGTAATAATATTATGCCTTTGCTAGTTTTTCTT
Source organism: Fraxinus americana (assembly GCA_035079005.1). Classification (NCBI taxonomy): domain Eukaryota; kingdom Viridiplantae; phylum Streptophyta; class Magnoliopsida; order Lamiales; family Oleaceae; genus Fraxinus; species Fraxinus americana. The sequence goes on along the minus strand of JAVHZT010000112.1, from coordinate 10,202 downwards.
TCTCCCTAGCTCTTAGAAATAGGTTGTTTTAATTCGTCCTTTTATTTAAACTTTTCAAGCGTTATTTATTATTCTCATGCTTTTTATTGGTTAGATTTGTCAAATATCATCTTCTACATTACCCACAATTTAGTGTTCTTTACTATATATTAATAATGCATACTCACATCAATGGCACAATAGAAATAGAAGCAGGGGAGGACCCAATGATTTGCTTGCTTTCAGCTGCCCAATTACCGACTTTAGCTTTCAAAAAAAAAGAAAAAGAAAGGGGGTACTTACAAAAATACCCTTAAAATTAGGAGTATTTTGAAAAATCATGTAAAAGATTTTTAGGAAGTAAAAAATACTGTGTAAAATGAAAAAAGTGACACAATGTCACTTTTTTATAAAAATTGTCATTTTTTTGAAAATAAAAAAGGTGACATGATTCAAAAAAAGTGACTCAAAAAAGTGACAAATACTTAAAAAAGTGACAAAACACTAATCAAAACCTATGTTTGTTATTCAAAAAAGTGATAGAAATTTTTGAAAAGTAACAAATAATAAAAAATGAAAAAAAATTCAGAAAAGTGGAGAAAAAAAGTGACACAATGTTACTTTTTTAAAAAAAGTGACACGGTTTACTATTTCAAAGAGTTAAATGGTTGTTTGGCCATCTATATTTTACTTTATTGTTTGTGTTTGCACAATGCTTCAGCCACCTCAAGTCCATCCCACCCACCAGCAGCCATCTCCACTACCAGAGCTTCGACCACCAGAACCGCCAGAACTTCCACCGATTATACCTCCACCACAAGCATCCCCTGCACATGTCCAACAGCCACCACCAACACCAGCCCCAACAATAAAGGCACCCGCTCCCGCACCTACAAGACCCCCACCAATTCCACCAGCGCCAATGCCGGCACCACCAGTGCCAATGCCACCACCAGCCCCAGCACCAGCACCAAGTTTTGGATCTCTCACCTGCTTTGCCCTTCAGGTTTTCAACTACTCTAGGGATGTAGTTTGATGCTGAGTTGATATTTCATGTACCGTAGATAGGAAGACAGAAATTAGCAATACATATTCTATATTTGTTACAAACAGTAATGAGGATAAAGCATCTTAGTTTCCAATGGGACTATCTAGAGAAGGAATAAGCATAAGAATTTTCTGGGATACAAACTAGCTCAAAATAAAGAAAACAAACAGAGACAAGCGAGATAGCAGGGGAGTAACCTCTTTGCATTTTTTTTGCCATATATCATATTCACCACATTCTTGAGAAATCACTTTGGAAGAATCTTTGAAACCATATTGACATATGGAATTAAATGAATCAATACGTCGAACACTTGGTGCGCACATTCAGATGAATCAATAGGTCAAACACTTGGTGTGTACATTCTGATGAACTTGCAGAAGTTACCTATCTGGCATCGGTAGTGTGAATCCGCCATGAAATTTCTCTCATGTTGGTAGAATTGTCAAAATACTTGCCCACATTAAAAGAAGTGAGGTTGATTCGCCCAAAGGGTGCTACAGAGGATTGCGAGGGAAGGTGGAGCTGCCATAGATTTGTGAGAAAGTCCCACTGGTCGGTGGAGGTGTAGAGACTCGCTGGTATGTGCCCAGTAGGCTGCTAACTCGGAGACGACGGTGGCGCGGCCGTGCACTGCTCTTTTCTGTTTGTCAAGATAATGAAAATGGGAAAAAGTTGAAGAAACACCAGTCAGTTCTCTTTCTTTACGTTTTGGGAGATTTTAGACGTATTAATTACGTTTTGAATTATTTAATTAGTCCAAAGTGTATTATTCAATTTTGTTTCTTATGGGCCGTACTGGGCCTAATTATCCCAAAAGAAAATTGAAAAAATAATTGGCCCAAATTGTAAGATAGGTGGATGCCATTAATCTACATAATACAAACCTAATCCATTCCAATTCCCAAGGATCCCAACTTGAGCACGCTCGTCCCCACAGAGAATTGAAACATTTGAATTGAAACCCCCAATTTCCACCAAAACAATAAGGTCTCAAATTCATGAAATCGATGAAATTGAAGAAGTGCAGCCGTGGGTATCATCTGAAGCAGGTAATTATCGGATATTTTTTTGTAATCTTCTTCTACCCCTTATTTTGTTTGATACAATATTGATCAGTAAAATGTGAATGGAAATATTGTGCTATTTTAATAATTAAATGATTTTTTTTCTTTTATAAAATCTTGTAAAGTGTGAGGAGCTGTTTGTCGCCCTTTTTCAAGGAGCTGTTGGAAAATTCAATGATCTAATTGGGAATGGATTGTATGGAAATCGTAGGTTTGGGTTGGCTTTGAGTCCGATGCCTTTGGATTTAATGGAGTGACAAGTGGGGCGATGTTCATTAATGAGAAATGGAGAAAGCAGCAGATATTGGAATTGGAGGTGTTTTCAAAGAGGTTGGAGTTGGTGCTGGATCAGATTAAAGCACACTTGGAGGAACTCGGGTCCATGGGGAGTTAATGGATAGCTTTCTTGGGTAGAAGTGTTTGCTGGCACTTTAATTTTCTTGACTCCTGGATTAGTCGTATATTTATTCATTTGTCTTTGATAAATGAGAAAGTGCAAATTCTATTTAGATTTTTAATTTGGATTATGGATTACGAGGTCAGAAGTGGTGATGGTGGTAGATTGGTGATTTGTATTGCATTTTTTAATAAGAAAATCGGGATTTCTTACTGAGATTTCTTCAGGGCTACAAATTAAAGTGGAACCGTTTCTTACTTTCTTATGATGTTTTATTTTTTAATATTAGTAGAATCTGGTTCTGACATGGAGTCTAGAGATGATTAATTTGAGCTTGCATATGATAATAAATTTGATTGTTTTATCATTTATGGGGATTTTTTTAATAAGAACAATTGTAATGTATTTCATTTTAGTATAATATTTGCGTTTTAATGTTATTTTTTTTACCCTTACTAATGTCGTCCACACTGGAAAAATTTTCTGGATCTGCCCTTGAATAGAAGGTAATATACAAGTACACACACTCCTCTAAACGAGTATACATAATGGACATGAATGGAAATACGAACAAGTATTTTTTGGTAACAGAGAATTCAGTGTTATCATTGACTCGTCATTTTATGTCATTGGGTGTATGTGGTACCAGAAGTCACCCCACCAACCCACGCAACTTGTTCCGATCCTCAAAAGGTGGGGGATCCCAGCTTGCTTGTCATACTCATCACCTACACATGTATGTGTGCAGCAAAGGGTTGTCCAGCAACGCCAGGACTGGGGGTATCTCCGAGATGTTGATTTGGCATGAGAAATTGTATTATTTTCTGGTCTATTTAAAATATCACAGAGTGTTACAATTCTATTCACATCTTATCAACATTTTAAAAAATGCATCTAATCTGTATATATGTGACTTAAAAAATAACATTAAGAATGAAGCATGAAATCATCAGTTACAACTATTGTGACTCAGAAAAATGCTACATTAAACATCTTATGGCTAAAACTAGGTAGAATATTGTGGTTTTCCTTGATGTTGTTACGAAATGGCAGATTGTGGGTGGGATATGAGTTTCGGTTGCTGATGCCAAGGCATGAGGAAAAAGGGTTGCATACGGTAGTTAACTCTGGATATGGCACCCATGAAAATACTGAATTAAAGCAAACACAGCAAGTGATGGCATCTACCTGGATATTGAGGGCCATTCCATTCAATCTAAACTGGAAAAAAAGTTTGTTCTTGTGGTAAAGAGTCTAAAGAGAACAGTTGATTGGCACAGTGAAAACAGTCTCTATGCCAACCAGATATGAAAAGAATTTACTTCGTAGGTGATGTCACCCTATGCCTACATAACAAGCCACTTAACTCGAAATAGCAAGCCATTTCATAGTTAACACCATATAAAATGTTGAAAGTTCTAAAGTAATTTTTAATCTATAAATGCTTCTTGAATTTCTTGAACTTATCAATCATCATTGGCTTTGTCATCATGTCGGCGGGTTGATCGTTTGTATTTATAAACTCCATTCAAATTTCTTCTTGATTTATCAAATCTCTTATAAAGTGATATTGAAGTTCAATATGCTTTGACCTTGCATGGAAGATTGGATTTTTTTTCATTGCAATTGCCGACATGTTGTCACAATAAATTGTTTTTGGTCCTTCCTGCTCAAATTTCAAATCTTTCAAAATTCTTCTAAGCCAAACAACGTCACAAGATGAATCTATAGCAGCAATGTACTCTGCTTCTGCAAATGATAAAGCAACAGAATTTTGCTTTTTTGAGCTCCAGGAAATTACATCCAAGGCAAAAGATGTATCCAGAAGTTCTCTTCAGATCATCTACTGATCCTACCCAATCACTATTTGCAAAGCCAACAAGTTTGCAATTATTTTCCTTTTTAAACTCAATTCCATGATTCTTGGTTCCTTTAAGGAATCTTAAGATTATTTTTGCTGCTGCAAAATGTAGTTTGCTTGGTTCATTCATGAATCTAAATAATAAGCTGATTGAATGTGTAATATCTGGCCTTGTATTGAGATAAATCAATGAACCAATCAATTTTCTGTAGAGTGTGGCATCAACTTTTTTTTTTTTTTTGTTTTTTTTTTTTTGCATCATCATAAACTTTCAAGTTTTCATTTAAGGCCATTGGAGTGGAGACTGGCTTACATTCGCTCATTACGAATTTTTTGAGAAGATCTTCAATCTTGAGATAGAAAAATTCTTCCCGGGCTTTGCTTTACCGGAATCCCAAGAAAATATGCCATGAGTCCCAAGTCTGAAATTTCAAAATCTTTCATCATTTTCTTCTTAAACTCATCCACCATGCTTTTGTTTGTCCCAAAGTAGATAAGATCATCCACGTGAAGGCATACGATAAGAAAATATTTTTCTACATTTTTCACATAGAAGTAAAGGTGTCAAGACAGACGGGCTGGCCAGACCCGTGAAAATCGGCCTGGATCGACCCGGGACCGCGGGCCAACCCGTGACCCGAGGGGGCGGTTCACGGGTTAATGAGGTGTGACCCGCGGGCTTTGCGGGTTGCACCTTCACGGGCCGCGGTTAACTCGCTGGCCCGCGAAATTTTTTTTATTTAAAATTTTGAAAAAAATGGGGGGAGAGAGCCGTTGTACTTGTACTATAAATATTTGATAATAGTAATTAGAAATGCATTTAGTTGTTATTTGTTTAAGTTAAATTTAACTTTGCAAAGTTATAAACAATTCATATAACATTAAATTTAAATTCTATGTAAACATTTTTTGGTATAAATATAAATTTATCATTTTATTCAATTTTTAATTTACATTTAACAAAAAAAATATTTTTTGCTATAAATATGAAAAATTCTATATTTTTATAATTTTATTTATACAATAGTACCGATCAAACCGGAACAAACCGCGACCTGTGACCCGCAGGGCTCGACCCGGATGGGTCAGTGGGTGGGCCTGGATTGTAGTTCAAAATTTGTGGGTAGACCCGGAACCCATAGCGGGCAGGCTTTTTTCACACGGGCCATTACCGGGCTCATATGTTGGCAGACCCGGCTCGGACCATCCGGATTGACACCTCTACATAGAGGGATGATTCACTTGTGCTTTGATTGAAGCCATTTTGAATTAAATAACTATTGATTTTGCTATTCTATGTTCGGGAGCATGCTTTAACCTATATAATGCGTTTTGAAGAGGATAAACTTTTGTCTTCTTTACCTTTGATTTTGAACCCTTCAGGTTGTTCAACATACACTTCTTCTTCAATTTCACCGTTTAAAAATGCTAATTTTACATAAAGCTGAAAAGCTTTTAGGAAAATTGTAGTAGATGTTCAAAACCTTTCATTTTGTTGTAGAACCTTAACCTTTTATTTTTTCGACCGCGGTACCAAATCTTTCACTTTAAAGACAACCAAAGTCCATTGGATAGATTCCGTCCAGAATTCCGTTAGTCAACACTGAACTTAGAATTTTGACTCAAATTGACAAAAGAAATGAATGGTAAAAATAGTAAATTTATATTATTTATAATAAAACAATTAAAAAGAAAAAATTGCAGCGGAGGTCCCAAACCTTTCATTTTGCTGTAGATACCCTAACCTTTCATTTTTACGACCACAATCCCAAACCTTTATATTTAATTGTAGTCATGGTCCAAATCACTGATTCCATCCATGATACTGTTAGTCAATAGTTAAATTGCAATTTTGACTCAAATGGACAAATTAAATGAGGGACAAAATGGTATATTTACAATTTTCATAATAAAATAATTAGAATAATCAAATTAAAAAAAACAAAAGTATCGTTCATCTTCCCCAATCTCCCCTTCCCTCAACCCAAACTAAATCAAAATCTCACCATGCCATCACTGCAACGGCCACCGAGGTTTTTGGCAAAGACACCATCAATTTTTGTTCTTAAAATCGTCAGTTATCAGAAGAGAACATATACAAAAGAGACTTCACCATTTGGTGTATCTAATTTAAATAGTTCCAATATAGTTTTGATGAATCCGGTGGATTAGATACATTTGGAGTCTAGCAGGAACTTGCTCGTGGCACTAATAATGAATCTTCGAATAGATTTACACTATCAACTTCAAGTTCTGATGGAAGTACGAGCTTTGAAATAAATAAAGATGACATCTCATAATCTTGACTCTTCGAGTGGTTTAACTAAGTGAGGATACACGGTGGAGCGTGCAGGATCTAGTGCTCAAGTTGAAACATCAGTTGTACAATCTCAAATTCTTGGACCTGGAAACAAAGCATTAAATGCTAATGCTTCTAAGCAACAAGAATCCCAAGTGAGTGCAGCTGCAATTTCACCAGCAGATTTGTACAGATTCGTGTTTGTGGGTATTGAAGAAGAGAAGGCAGAGGATACATCTTACTAGGTTTTATGCAGTGGCCGTGGGTAGGGGATTTTGACGGTGGTGGTGGTATGCGATGGTCGTGGCGATGATGACGGGGGTTGGGATTTTGATTTTGTTTGGGTTGAGGTGTTAAGGGAAGGGGGTAGGGGTGAGAATGTTGGAGAAGATTAACAATACTGACCAATTTTTTTAATTTAATTATTCTAATTATTTTTTTATGAAAATTGTAAATATATCAGTTTGTCCCTTATTTAATTTGTCCATTTAAGTCAAAATTGCAATTTCAATGTTGACTAACGGTATCATGGACGGAATCGGTGATTTGGACCATGGCTGCAGTTATTTTATAAAGGTTTGGGACTGCAGCCTTAAAAATGAAAGGTTAGGGTATAATCTACAGTAAAATGAAAGGTTTGGGACCTTCGCTGCAATTTTCCCATTAAAAAATAAAAAAGTAAAACCGTGAACATCTTCTTCGTCCCCACCATCACCCCACCCTACCCCTAAAATCAAAAACCAGAACCAGTCAACCACTGCCATTCGTACGTCGTCGCACCGTCAAACCATCGTCGCTTCTGTCACTTGCCCACACTGCACAACTCTGAATCTGTATCCTTACAAGAACAAATTTTCTTCGTTCCAATCTTTTCTTCCATAATTTACATCCTTTTGCTTTAGATTTTACCTTCTCCTAATCTTCAAATTATCAATCTGCACAATTTATACCATCTTACTTCTCCCGATTTTCAGATTTTTCTATTTTTTTCATACTCCAGCGTACACACGATTTGCACACTTGTAAAATGGATTTAACAAAATAGTTAGAACCCGAATTCGAATCCAAGTGTAGTGGTGATGGATTTACAGAGAGGACAAATAAATTGGGAACAGAAGATATTGGGTCAGAACAGGAAAGATTGAATTTGGACCAATTAGCCGGTTGACCTGCTAGTCAATTCTACTAGTTATCCCTTGTTTATGGCTGACATTATTTGGTCTATTTCTTGAAAATCTTCATCTTCCAATGCTTTGCCTCTCCTTTACACATCTGTCATGGTTTGCAAAAACCCAGTTTTTTAATTTTGGAGAAAATGGTAAAGCTATAAATAAGGTAAATGTCGATGGAAAAGCACACCACATGAGTAGGAAAGAAACTGGTGAAGCTAACCGGAGGCTTGCCGCCATCACAGGTGGTGCCGTGGTGCCACCACCTTCTCCGATTTGTGATTACTCAGATTTTGGAGTGGGGTTGGGGTGAGGGTTTGGAGAAGATGAAGTTCACATTATTATTATTATTATTATTTGATTTTTTATTTAGGGTATGTTTGGTATAAATTTTCAGCAGATTTATAGCAAGAAAATGATCGTTGTTTTAACCGATGGGTCCCACTTGTGAGTAAGGAGGTCAACTTTGACTGCTGAGATTGCTTTCCAACGGTTCAAAAATTCATTTTTTGGCTTGAATAATTGATACTAGACACACCCTTAATTTTATTATAGAAAATGTAAATATACTATTTTACCCATCATTTAATTAGTCAATTTGAGTCAAAATTCAAATTTCAATGTTGACTAACGAAAATTTGGATGGAATCTGTCCAATGGAATCCGATTGCCGTTAAAGTGAAAGGTTTGGGATCTCGGCCTCAAAAATGAAAGGTTAAGATCTATTCTGGACAAAATAAAATATTTGGGATCTCCACTACAATTTTCCCAAATTTTTAACTCCAATTGAGCTACCAATGCCGAACTATACGGATTGTCTCCATTCTTGCAATCGGAGAAAATGTCTCTATGAAGTGAATCCGCAACTGTTGAGATTATCCTTTGACGGCAAGTTGTGCCTTATATTTTTAAATTGGCCTGTCTTGGTTGTATTTTGCTAGTGTTTGGCTCCCATGAATTTTTTTTACTATTTTTCTCTTTCTTAATTTTAATCATACATTCTCCAAATAAAATAATATTACAATAAAATCTAAAACTTTCCATTATCCCAAGTTTTTTTTCTCAATAGTTGAAATTTCTTCATTCAATTCCTTTGTCCAGCTTTTGTCTTTTGAAGCTTCTTCAAACGATTGAGATTCACAAGAGAATAATCCGAGTTCATGTGATTTATAGATTTCTCTTAGTGAACGTGTTTGTTCTTGGAGGGGTTTCTGATTCTTCTTCAATTATTGGATATTTGGAACTACGTGTTTTTCAGTGTTGGAAATTTGAGACGTCGATGGATCATTAAACTAATGTAGTCTGGAATCTATGACTGTTTATCCTTCCAATCACCGGTTGCACTTTCGTCGAACACGTCTGGAGAAACTGTTATTTTATTTGTGTTTGGATATAGTAAACGATATCCTTTAGACTCATCACTGCATCCAATGAATAGAAGCTTTTGTCCTTTCTCATCAAAATTTTCTTTGTTTTGTGATGAATGAGGGCATAGGCAATGCTACCGAAAATCTTTAAGATCTACATTTGGCTTCTTTTTGTTCCATGCCTTGAACGGAGTTTTGTTTCTAACAGCTTTTGTAGGAGATCGATTCAGAATATATATTGCAGTGTTTACAGCCTCTACCCAAAAAAAAAATTGGAAATCATTTGCCTTTTAGCACGCTTCTTGCAATTTCGACAACGTTGCGATTCTTTCTCTTAGCTACTCCATTTTGTTGTGGAGTTCTGCTAAGTGTCGCTGCCTTTGAATGCCATTTACTTCGCAATATTCAATGAAGGATTGTAGAGAGATTCTCCTCCACGATTGGTCCTCAAGATCTTTATTAGAAAACCACTTTCCTTTGTGTAAGTGATTTAAACTGCAGAAAAATAGAGAATGCCTCAGATTTTTTATTAAGAAAGAAAATCCACATCATCCTTGTGTAACCATCAAAGAAAAATTAAATCTCTCTTGTTTCCAGGAGTAGGAGTTTGCGTTGGCCCACAAATTTCTGAATGAACAAGCTCCAATGGCGTTTTTGCTCGCCATGAAGTTTTAGGAAATGGAAGCTTATGCATTTTCCCATAGATACAACCTTCACACACTTTGTCTGTCATTTGAATTTTAGGAAGCCCGGTCACCATATTTTTCTCCTTGAGCAATTGAAGTCCCTTAAAATGCCACAGATGTGACAAATCTGCATTTTCAACTTTGAGTGCACAATTGTCGTCAAAGTTCTGTTTTTCATTTCAACATTTGCCACGATGACATTTCTCTTCTTATCAAAATTTTTCATCTTTCATTGTCGAAGTGAACCGAAAAATTCTTTTGCAAAAGTTGTCCAATACTTAAGAGATTAAATGAAAGATTTGGCACATAAAGAACATCGGTAATGAGTT